>QNQO01002873.1:0-86982 GCA_003290165.1 Berberis thunbergii
GTTTGGTTTGCCTCTATAGTTCATTTAAAATTTTTGCATTCCCTGTTATAAGAAAGAAAAAAATAGATTGAGTTATATTTCTTTTTGGTTTCTTTCTTATTACTTGTTGGGTTATATGGTCTAGTGCATGTGTGTTTGTGTTTGACATGTTTCTTTTTCTCTGTCACTCTCAATTGGCTATTTAGCTTTCAGTTATCATATAGTTATTTTGATATGACATTCTATATTTCTTTATTACATATTCATGCATATTTGGTCCAACTCTACAGACCTGATGTTTTTAATATTGTCTAATGGATGACGAAGGTGGAGAAAGTGGAAGCACTGATGCTGCTTGCAGCTGCAAAACGGAGAGTGATGGCTCAGGTGGCAAAGAAGAGCTTGATCCAAAATGCTATTCCTATCTTTATAGAGCTGAAGAGGCTACTGGAGAGCAGAAACAACTCCTTGATGGGTTGTCTCATGGAATGCCTGCGAGTGCTTCTTAAGGATTACAAGAATGAGATTGATGACATATTAGTAGCTGACAAGCAGCTTCAGAAGGAGATCATTTACAACATGGAGAAGTATGAAGGAAATGGTATACGTTCACTGACTCGTCTTTTACTTTTCGAATTACTGCTACACAGACTGTTTTTGACACTTGGAATTATGATTCACCACCTCAATTGTACTAAACTGTCTATTACATGGTCCATTGATAGCTTTTCATGCAAAGCTTCAAGCCTACCATACCCAGGTTTCTATGAACCTTTTTGGTCAGCTTCCTAAGTATATATATAATTTGATTTTGAATACATAATGTCAATCATTTGATTTTGAATACATAATATCAATCATTTGATTATTTTGAATACATTTTCACTTTATCATTTATGCCCTGTTTTTTGGTACTTGTTCTGTGCTAATGACTTGAATCATAACAAATAGAATGTTAATGATTTGAGTTTGAATGTTAGAAACACACAAATCAATGTTTTTTTGGTTGAATAGTTCTTTTGGGGTTTTATGTGAAAGTTTGGTGTGAGGACTTTGAAGAGTCATAGTAAAGATTTGTGGAATTTGTCCTAATACATTATGTTTTGCTCCCCTTTCAACTTTATTTCCTGATTTAATAGACAAAAATATTAGTAGTATTTGTTTTGTTTATTCTTTATAAGCACATTTGCTTGGTTCTCAAGCTAAAAGCTCTGAGTGGCATTGAGATTCTTTCATTCAATATAGGGCTTGCCCTTTTTTTTTACATTATATTTATATAGACATAGTGATCAAATGATCACTTTTCACTTCATTTAATTTATTTTGGGGCAATTCAGGACTTGATTAATTTTTTGCCTTTTGTTGTGGCAGAATTGTGGTTGACAATGATGCTTGTGAGCATGCAAATGTCATTCAGGTGAGCTCTCATCTTAGCAACCGAGCTCAACTGCTTGGAAGAAATGTTGATTACTGATGCGATGTTGTCGGTGGAATCCATTTTTTACTCCCCGCGTGAAAAATTGAAAGAGGTATATGAGAATCCTTGTTATCCAAGTGCGTGTACATACTAAAACTAATTACCTAGTCTAACTTTTTTATATTTTAATAACTATTATCCAAGCATTTATCTGGTACTGGTTGGTTTTAACCATTCAAAAATGACAATTATATATAGGTCTACATCATACTAATATGATAAGTGTTTTACTTTCTGAATACACACGCACACATGGGTGTGTGTATGTGATTATGTATTTCAACAAATTTGATGGCAAGTGTGCTGCTAATCATAGTAATTGTTTTCGCCAGTATTGCAGATGGCTACCAGGCTATGTTCTCTGTATTCTAGATTACTGCAATTTTTTCAGAAAAGCTTGTATTGTACGCCATTATAGTCTAATAAGTAATAAATTTGAAATGATTTAAACATCCGAAAAACATTTCAATAAGCAACAGCTGGCAAGTCCTTGGAATTACTTAAACCACCAATATTCTATCATTAAGTTTTTGTTCTTATAGCTGAAATGTAAGATGAAAATGAGTTCTTTTCCTTGAGCAGTAAAGTTTTGCTATGATTTATGGTGGTATGAACTTTCTTTTGGATGCATGTCTGCTGCTCCATAGTCAGACATGCCTTCCTAAATTCTGTTATTGCCACATGATGAACCTAGACAATTTTTTTTCTATATCATACCCCCTTCCCCCACTCTGAAACTGCAAAAATAAATGCTCGTAATAATGTTAATTATGTATATCTAAGCAATCACATTCTTCATTGTGATAGGATTTTAATTGTATTCTTCTTTTTGGTCAGGCAAGGGATGCGAGGAAGTTGTTTGCAAGCCCAGAAGGAGACCATCTCACATTGATGAATGTATATCGGTCATCTGCTGAGTTCTTGGAGAAGAGCAAACTGGCAGGCAGTAAAGATAAGACTGCTGAAAGAAACCTGAGCAAATGGTGCAAGGAAAATTTCATCAATAGTCGCTCCTTGAGGCATGCTCGAGACATTCACAGGTTAGTTCTATAATTTTTCTCCAAAGATGTATGTTAAGATGTTCACTCTTAGTTTAGTTGATCTTGACAATTCTTTTCATTGCATCTTTGTTCATGTGTATTCTCATGTGTTGTATGCTTTAATGCAGTCAAATTAGAGGGCATGTTCAGCAAATGGGTTTGCGTATTGCTTCATGTGGAGAAGAAGCCCTTCAATTTCGGCGATGCCTTGCTGCTTTAAAACAACCTGACGGTTCATACAGGTTTGGATGTGACCACTTCTCTGAGTGTTGAGCAGCAGCAGCAGCAGCAGCAGTGATTCCCTCGCAGCAGCAGCAGTGCGTACCTCGCATCATCAGCAGATCGTCCCTTGCAGTAGCAGCATTGCGTCTCTCGTAGCAGCAGCAGCATTGTTCCACTTTCTTTGTATTTGAGATATTTAAGTTTGTGTGTGTCATTGTATTTGAGATATTATTTGATAGATTTTGACTCAATGTAATACATTTTCTTATTAATTACATTACTTTGCCTCCATTATTTGATAGATTTTGACTCAATGACTCAAAGTCATTTGATAGCAAAAAAAAATAAAGCTATTGCAACGGCTTAAAACCGTGGCTAAACTTGCAACGGTTTTAAGCCGTGGCTACTCCTGCCCACGGCTTAAAACCGTGGCCATGAATTGACACAGCTAAAACCGTTGCTATCACGTTTGCCACGGTTTATTTCTCACTGTTTAGCCACGGCTTAAAACCGTGGCCAGGGTAAGCCACGGCTTAAAACCGTTGCTACTTAATTAGACATGGTTTAAAACCGTTGCTAGTATCCATACTTTATCACGGCTTAAAACCGTGGCTATTTTTGCCACGGCTAAAAACCGTTGTTATTCTTCTTGCAACGGTTTAAAACCGTGGCTAAATGCTGAAAATCACCACCCCTATTCAAGCATAAAACCGTTGCTACAATGTTTAGCAATGGTTTATAGCCGTTACAAATAATTTCGCGTCGCCTCTGTAGCCCACGGCTCTTAGCCGTGGCAATGGGTTACGCCCACGGTATAGAACCGTTGCTAATGGGGGTTTTTGGTGTAGTGTTTCTTGCTTTCTGAGTGGAACCCCTTCCAACAAATATTTTTTCCTTTGAAAATTTGCCCATAAAGAGTTGGTATTTATAAGATTCCAAAGAGACTTAATACGAAAAGCTCTTATAATATCATCCAGACTTCTAACATTTAGGTCACCTTCCTCCTTAGGAACACTGATTTTATTCCATGCTATACATTTCCGCTTATGTCTCCCTTCATGATCTCCCCAAAAGAAGTCCGCAATCATTTTATGAATAGATTGCAGGACCTTAATAAGGACGACTATAGCTGCTATGGTATAAATTGGCATTGACAATAGAACATGTCGTATCAACGTCAATCTACCCTCTGGCGACAAGAGTCTGAATTTCCAACCCAGAATCCTATGCTGGATTTTAGTTAACAAGGCTTCAAAGAATGAAATTTTGCATCTACCTTGATAAATGGGGACGCTGAGATATGTAAATGGGGACTGCTTGAAGACGAAACATGTCCACCTTTTGATTGAAACAATTTTTTCTGCACGAACTTTCTCATCAATCATGAATGAGCTTTTTTCAATGTTAACTTTCTGACCTGAAGCTCGACAATATCTGTCTAAAAATTGCATACATCCTTCAATGGATTTTTTCCTGCCATTCAAAAAGATCAATGAATCATCAGCATACAATCGGAGTGGCCATCCTGGGAGTGTTGTAAAAGCCAATTTCTCCCCTACAGTAAGCTCGAGAGAGCCCTCTTCTTAGCACTTCTGCTGCAATAACAAATATGAGAGGGGAGAGAGAATCCCCTTGTCGAAGACCTCTAGATGATTTAAAATATCCGTCATACCTGCCTTGAATCAACACCGAGAACCCGCACTGTGTAATGCAGTTTGAAATCAGATGACATATTCTATTATTGAAACCAAATCTGTGCAAGACTTCCAAGAGGTAACCCCATTCAATTCTGTCATGCACCTTTTTCATATCCAATTTGAATATTACATTATTTTCAGTAACCTTTTTACCTATCTCTCTCATCAGTTCTTGAGCCAACAAAATGTTTTCTTAAATTAGTCCCCCTTGAACAAAAGCCCCCTGCTCCAGAGAGATAATATTTGGAAGAAGCTTGGCCATTCTCATACTAAAATTGTTACTGAAAATTTTGTATACCACATTGCACAGACTAATAGGTCTAAAATCAGAATAAGAGACATGTTCTTCAATTTTAGGAATAAGTGCCTAAAATTGAAAGAAAATGTACCTGGCATCGCCTAGCAAGCAAAAAATTCCTTCGCAGCTTCCCATATGTCCAACCCAATAATATCCCTGCAACTCTGAAAGAATCCAGCTGTGAATCCGTCCGGGCCTGAGGCACTATCATGGGGAATGCTAAAGACTACTTTTTTTACTTCCTCTAGGTCTGGCATCTGCATGAGTGAATCACAGTCCTCCTCTTGTATCAGGCTAGGAATGCAATCCATGAGTTGTAGATCTTCTTTGTGCTCTCCCGATGACAGTAAGGAGCCAAAAAAATTGTTAGCTTCCAAAATAATATTTCTCAGATCCGTGACTAAGTTCCCTGCCATGTCATGAATTTTGGTAATCGCTCTTCTCTTCTGTTTGGCTTTGACTGAAGCAAAGAAGTATTTAGTGCATGCATCTCCTTCTTTAAATTCCTTTTCACCTGATTTTTGTTTCCACTAAATTTCTTCTCTCACCAAAGCCAGTTTAAGTTCAGCCTGACATCTGTTCAAGTTAACCATATCATCTGGATCCCAGCCCTGCAATAGGCTGTATTCCAGTCTTTCAATATCATCTTCCAACCTTCTTATAATACTGAATATATTACCAAAGGTTTCTTTATTCCATATTTTTAGCGTTCCTCTAAGGCGCTTCAGTTTGGAAGCCACACTATACATAGCCCCATATCCTTCTCCATTAGCATTCCAAATTCTGTCAACAAAACCTAAGAACTCATCATGAGTTAACCACATATTTTGAAATTTGAACGGAGACATTATATCTGCCCTTTGTGACAATGGCAAAGAAAGTAACAAAGGTGCATGATCCGAACAAGCTCTAATTAAATGATCAACTCGAGTGTGTTGTATTGTAGTTAACCAATTTGCATTCCCCAGAAAACGATCCAGTCTAGCCCAGGTTTTGTCCTCCCCTCTTTGATTATTACACCATGTATACTTGGGTCTTTCAAATCCACAATCTGAAAGGCCGCAGCTCGAGATACAACTGGTGAATTCTGTCATCGCCAAAAGATTAGGAGGGCGCCCGCCTAATTTTTCTCCACCTTCCGCAATCACATTAAAGTCTCCACCAATGATCCATGGTTCATTCAAACCCATTGCAATGTGTTCCATATCATCCCATAAACTTCGATGCTCTTGTACTGAACACTTTGCATATACAAAAGAAATGAAGAACACAGTATTGGAAAAAAGGATCTTAATCTTATAATGAACTAATTGATTCGTGCAGAGTAGTACGTCCACTTGTAAGTTATTATCCCAAAAGAGCCAAATTTTGCCGCCATAATCATCGATCGTTGCAAAGCAAGGCAGACTCATCGATCGTTGAAGATTGAATCATAGGTTCCGCAATTGCAAGTAGCCTCACATTGTTTTCTTTAACCATCTTTTTTAGTCTACTACGGGTTGCCAAGTTACCAACTCCCCGTGCATTCCAAAACATGATGCAATCAATCATTACTAACACCTGGGGTAATCATGTTTCTCGACACTCTCCGAGTCCCCACCGCTAGTCCGTTTTTAGAACTTTTCTTTTTTCCTTTCGTCTTGACCTCTCCGGATTGATATTCTTGATCAACCATATTATCAGAAGACATGTTTGCGTCCGATTCATTATCCGACACCGCGTCACGATCCAACTTGTTGCATTCACCAATCACCTGAATTTGCTGTGCCCTTATATCATCTGCTTGCATATTTTCAGCATATCTTGTAGCATATGCAGCACTCCTTGAAGCATTTTCAGCTTGCACATTTTCAGCATTTTCCGCAGTCCTTGGATCGTTTTTTCCAGCATTTTCAGCATACCTTGTAGCATTTGCAGCATTCCTTGAAGTATTTTCAGCTTGCACATTTTCAGCATTCCTTGATACCATATTATTAGATGACATAATTTCCTCCGACTCATTATCCGACAATGCATAATTTCCTGGTTTGTTACATCCTGCCTGAGCCCGAAAATTCAGCGCATTAACTGCTTCACCATGTTTTTGTTTATGATCAGCATGCAGAATCTTTGATAATATGTCTCCAACTCCCTGCTGCTGTGCCAGGATTTGCAAACTTTGTTTCGTTGTTGAATTAGTACCCTGCTGTCCGATATTTTCCAATGCATTTTCCCCCGAATCCATCGCCACAGGTTTGTGTACCCCTGAAACAGAGTGTTGCAAACAGTTCCCTATTCTGTGTTGCACCTCGGCCCTGTTTAAATCCCCTGTTTTACGTCTCTCCTCGGCCCTGTTTAAATCCCCTGCACTGTCTGGAAGTGCTTCCTGTAAAGACTGATGAGCCTCTGTTTCAGCAGTTTTGGAGTTACATTCGTGTGTGTTATTTGAGCTACTATCCCCCACAAAAGGAACGATCCACAGCGGAGCCGCATTCACGGATCCTTCTTCATATTTTGCTTCATCACAATTCTTCTTCGACATTGTCATTTTGATTTCGCTAATTGTGTAGCCAGCCCCCTTTAACACATCTTGTGTATTTTCAACATCATTCTTACTCACCTTTGTGTTTTGGTCATCTGTCTTGCGTTCCTCTTGGGTTTTTATTATTTCATCATTACCCTCACCAAATCCTTCCGGATTTTCTTCCGCTAGGACCCCGTATTTGTTTGACGAAATCACATTTTCAAATTCCTTTCCCCTTGTGCTCTCCTTGGTTTCTTTTACATGTGCACTATTAACCTCGACTCCTTGAGAATTTTTGGCTCCGCTAGTTCCTATTTTTCCATTTGCTTCCATCGTTTATTTGGCAACCGGAACATACATTTGCTTTTTCACATGTTGATCTTGCTTTTCCTCAACCTGAGTTTGTTTTTGCTTGGCCTTGTCTAGAGACTTAGTTTCTTTATTGGTTTCTCCATCAGATTTAGATTGTTCTCTCTTCCTTCCAGCCAATTTTTTGCAATAGTCCTTCTCATGCCCAATTAGGGAGCAGTGGTGGCAATATTTGAATCCTGGGTACTCAAGTTTTTGCCAGTATCCTCCATAATTTAGACTATCAAACCATACCCTATGTGGGAGGTTTAGAAACTTCCATCTCAACGCACATTCGTGCGACTTTTGGGCATGCAAAGTATCTAGTACCATCATCAATCCGAAGAAAGTTACCGAAGGAATCTCCAATAGCGTTCATGATTGCAAGGAGAAAGAAAGCGAGAGGAAGGTTAGGGAGTTCAATCCATAATGGTGCCAACTCCGGATCCACCCGTAGGCTAAAACCTGGATGCCAACGAAACATTTTATATCTAACTCCCCGAATCGTAAATGAGTCTTTTGATAACACTTTATTGACTTCGTCTTCAGATTGTAAATAAACTATCACATGCCTAGGATCAATAAGACCCATTATGAACTCACCGGATATCCCCCAAGATCTATGAATGGAGTCCCTTATCGAATCTAGAGATGGTCTAAAACTTGAGAACTTCATAACTACAATATGGTTAGAAACATGAGACTCACCTCTTGCAACATCTGAGTCGGACAGCCTCAAAGTCGGACTTCCTTCTTTCCTAAAGGTCGTGGAATCTGTCGACTTGTCGTCAAGATCATCCCTCATTGCCTTCCCAAGAACCTGTGCAAAGGAGCGCCTAGAAGATCCATCGTCCTCCTTGCCAGCCGCAAGGGCAGCCCCCTTGGCTGGCTGTGTCGCCTCCATGGAAAAACCTAACCGCCTCTACAACGGACTAGATTTGCTCCCTAGATGTTGGGATGACAGAGATTGTAAGAGTCAAGAACCTTAACCTAGCCAGCCCTTTTGATTGCCAAGAACTCAACCGCCAAACAGAGACGACCTAGACAGCAGCCAATCAAAGTCCAGGAAGTCAACGTCCAGATGGAGCTAGGTTGAGCGGCGGCTAAGCAGAGCCACAGCCAGGATGACGTCGGCCAAGCAGGCAACGGTCGATCGACCTAGGGAACAGGGATGGCTGCGGCGTCTTTAGGTTTTTTCTCGTTTCAATGGCGGCGGCTTTAGGTTTTTCTCTTCACCTTCGAATAAGAAGTCTATTAAACAATATTTTGGAGATATTTCCAACAAAACCAATGATCAAGATATGTATTTTATTGTTAAAACATTTAAGTACATTTGATATTTTTATGTCTAAGTAACAAACATAAGAAAAAATGGCTCTGCACTTGAGATGATTTTGAGTTTAACGGTATTATGGTCCTTTCTTTTATCTATTGATTTTAATCGTTAGATTACAATCTGGATCATCCAAGTTAAGAACTTCACACAATATTCATGGTGGCTCCTCGAGCCGCCAATGGAAGGGAGCACACTGCTGGGGGTGGAGGCGCCTCGGTCATTGATGTCAAACCTCTCGGAAGTTTCCTCCAAGCATTGGGAGTTGTTAAGCAAGGTGTTATTGTAGGGAACTAATGAAAGGCAACCGTTTTCGCAAGGATGGGAGTCCAGCATTATCTATGAATATCTTGGAAGCAAAAAGATGTGAAAGGTACATTGAATCATATGTTATTGTGCTTAAGTTCTCTAGTTATAGGCCTTCTTTAGAGGCTATTCGTGAATCCATTCATATATCATGGGGTGTTATGGGGGAGTTTACCATGGGATTTCTAGATCAGAGACATGTTTTTGTCAGATTCCAGTTGGAAGAAGAAGTTAATAAGGTTTTGTCACGGGACTCTTTTATGATCCAAGGAGTTAGATTCAAAGTGTTCCACTGGCATCAAGGATTTAATCTCAGGGAAGATCCGGTGCTAGCCCCATTGTGGGTGGATCTTCCTAATTTGCCTTTACAATTTTTCCATCCATTGTTTTTAAAAGAGGTAGGAGACTCCATTGGGTCTTTTGTTAGAATTGATGATAGCATTCTCGGTTTCACTGGTCCTAGGGCGGCAAGGATGTGCATTGAGATGGATTTGTCATAGGAGCTTCCAAGTAGAATTTGGTTGGAGTTCTCCAGAACCACTAGTTTTTGGCAAAAGATTGTGTATCCAGGCTTCAAATATTGTGAGAATTGCGCTATGATTGGGCACACTTTTGAAGCTTGTAGGAAGCATTTGGGGATACGCAAGGCTACAAATAAGGAGGAGAACATGAAAAAACAAATCGTAAGGGAGAGGGATATAGTGACTCAACCGAAAGGCAAGGAAGTAATTAGAGTTTACAAACCGGTCATGAAGAAGGCAGAAAATGTAACAGGGTTGGGCAATCCTATGGTGGAGCAGGCTAGTCCTAGTGAAAGAAAAAATGAGGATGATGTATTGGAGGTCGTCCCTAAGAAACAGGAAACGATAGTGTAACTGTGAAAAACGCTTTCGAAATATTAGCAAGTTTGGACCAAGATTTGCAAGATGAAAATGCTTTGGGAAGTGCTAATTTGGTTTCTAAGTCGATAAGAAAGTCGGAAAAGAATTCAGAATCTCAGGGAAACAAAGATTTTGAAACGGATGTTAATTTGGAAGTTAAAGACCATTCTAATAATTGTTCTAAGGTGGAAAGAATTACCAATTTTGTTTCTGATTGCAAAAAAGTAGGTTATACTTCTAGTGGGATTAAAAGAGTTATTCAAGCTGGTTTAGAGGAGGAAAAGAGGGATTCGGTGGATTCTCTTGCAGTAGGCGAGGATGTGGTTGCCGGAACAGGACTGAATTTTGTAGCGAATTCTTTGAGAGATGACTCAGGGGTTGCGGCTTCGGCAGATAAAAATATGGCATTGCCAGCCAGGACAATACCGAGCAATGCCAGGGAGCGGAGGCAGGGGCCACAACTGTCTCTGGTTACACTGCAAGGGGCATCTTGGCTGGTGGTTTGGAGTGGAGCTCATCGGTGAGGACTGGCGTTAATGAAGCAGAGCACATAGGTGCTAATGAAGCAGAACACATAGGTGCTAATGAAGTAGAACACATAGGTGTTGCTGAGTCGACAACAGGCAGTCCATTGACGCAAGGTCAGCAGGATGGGGAACATATGTGGGGACCTTTCGATGACGAATACCAATCCTTAATTAAGATCAAGGGTTTGTTGGAAAAATATGATAGTATTAAATCCCCTGAATTTGAATCAAAAAAACTTGGAAACACTTTGGACAAGGTTATATCTTTGTTCAAAGAAACTAGGCGGTTACGGAGGAAGAAATTGAATATTAACACCCTCAAGAGTACTAGTGATGATAATGATGAACGTGGATCAGATTCCGAGGTTGGTCCACAAGCAACATTCAGCAGGGATTTGGATTTGGGGGCGGTGTCAGAGGGTGGGGTAAGTAAGAAGAAGAATACAAAATTCAGGATGGCGCTTCCTCCGAGTATGCGCAGAATGGTGAGGTTGACCGTCACTGACACAGAAGTTTAAAATGATGGATAATATTATGTTTGGAATGCCCGCGGAGTTGGAAATAGAGCTACGAGGAATAGACTTAAAAACATGGTTAAATCATTCAAAGTGCGCATCATTATGATAACAGAACTCATGATTGAAACTAATCGTTATTCGGAGGTTGGTAACAAAATCAAATTGTCTGGTTCTACATCTAATGAAGCAGAGAGAGGGAAGATATGGATTTTTGGGATCCTAAGTCAGCAATCTCGGTGTTGGAAGCAACAGATCAGTGCATTCACTGTCAGGTATCTTTTTCAAATGCTCATTCATTTTTTATCACTTTCATATATGCTAAATGCACAGTGGGGGGAAAAGGAACATATGGGTGAAAATAGAGTCTTTGGCATCTTAGTATATGGGGTCGTGGATGGTTGGTGGAGATTTCAATGCAGTTATCAGTGAGCAAGAGAAATTAAGAGGGAACACCCTAGCTCTGGCTAGTATGTCCAATTTTCAGATTGTATTGAACATTGTGGACTGATTGATTGTGGTTTTAGTGGTCCTTCATATACTTGGTGTAATAACAGGCGTCGTGGGGAGCGTATCTGGGCAAAGATAGATAGAGTATTTGTCAATTCTTCGTGGCTAGCTCAATCGTCCAATACGAGGGTGGAACATCTTTAGCGTACCCTTTTGGATCATGCGCCAATTTTGGTCTATATGCCCTTGCAGGCTTGAGCAGGTTTCTCTCCTTTCAGATTTTTGAACATGTGGACCACACATCCGACTTCTGTTTCTTTAGTCGAATCTGTATGGGGCTCGGAGTGTTTGAATATGAGGGCATTGGATGGTGTGGATTTCAAACTCAAATATCTTCGTAGAGCTCTTATTAAATGGAATAAGGGGGTGTTTGGAAATATTTTCAGTAGACTGAGGGCCTTAGAAGATGAAATGAGCCAGTGGGAGAATGCTCTGATCACAGGATGGGAATCAAATATCAGTAACGGTTTCAATGTGGATGCTAATTGGGATGTTAATGCGTGTTGTAATTTGAACAAGTGCCAGGCATAATACAGATTGGCCCTTAAGCAGGAGGAACTGCTTTGGATGCAAAAATTAGGAGAAAAAGAGTTCAATGAAAGGGACGCTTGCACAAATAATTTTTTGCTTCGGTCAAAGTAAAACAAAGTAGAAGGACAATTGCCTCTATCACCTTGCAGTGTGGTAGGGAAATATCTGACCTGGGAGACATTACTAGAGAAGCTAATGGCTATTTTCAGCAACCTTCTCTCTTTGCAGGTCGTTCAGGCACATGACAGTGATTTATTGGCATGCATTCCTTCGGTTATTTCGGGTGTGGATTGTGAGCAGATAGTCAAGAGCCCGTTCAGTCTTGCTGGGAGATTGTGGGTATTGATATTTGGAAAGCGGCCATTCAATTCTTTGAAGGTGATGCACTCCCATCGGCTTTCTTGGCTAATGTTATTGCATTGATTCCTAAGGTGGACTCACCAGGTTCTTTTTCTGACTTCAAGCCCATTAGTCTCTGCAATGTTATTTATAAAAATTTTAGTAAGCTACTTTGCAATAGATTGGCTTTACTGCTGCCAGATTTGATAACCCAGGAACAGTGGGCCTTTGTGAGGGGTAGGTTTATTGTGGAAAATATCGGTTTGGCTCAAGAGATGTTACGAGACATTAATAAGAAGGTCATAGGTGGCAATGTGGTTCTTAAAATTGATATGGTGAAAGCGTATGAAAGATTGGAGTGGCTCTTCCTTCTTTCAGTTCTCAAAAATTTGGGTTCTCGAATAGAGTTTGTTACCTTGTTTCTAATTGCATTGCTAATTGCGGGTTCTCAGTTTTGATGCAAGGAGTCTATAATGGTTATTTCAAATCTTCTAAGGGGTTGAGACAGAGGGACTTGCTTTCACCACTTTTATTTGTTATAGCCTCGGAGGTCCTTAATAGAGGCTTGGTGGCCGCATTCTCTAGAGGAGACATCTGCTATTACTACACACCAAGAAATTGTCGGCCTATCACGCATCTTTTGTATGCAGATGACACTTTGGTGTTCCTTAATGAAAGAAAGGCCTCAATTACAGGTTGTATGAAGTTCTTGGACAGATATGCTAGATCTTTGGGGCAAAAAATTAATGCAGATAAAAGCTCTATCATGGTTAAGGAACAAGCTGAAATGGAACAAGGGGTGGTGGTTAAAACATACACAGGGTTTTAGTTCACAGGCTCTCCTATGAAGTATTTGGGTGTCCCTATTTATCAGGGAAAATGCAAGGTTATTTACTTTGATGCGCTTGTTTGGAAACTTTTATTAAGAGGTGTACCAGTTGATAGTGAGCTTTATAGATGCCAGATTAGTTTAGCCTTGAGATGTTATTGTTGTGCATCACCGAGTGTGAAAACATTAACTCATATTTTTATTGATGGTAGTCTGGCTAAAGGGGTTTGGAGACATTTCGAGGCGATTTTTTATGTCCATGTTAGAAGGCCGGCGAAAATCAACATCGTTCTGTCAATTTGGTTTAGGAGAGCTAATAAGAAATCACAAGTTGGAATACTATAATTTTTAACGCTATTGTTCATCATATTTTAGATATGGAAACAGCGCTGCCGGGGTGTTTTTGATAATAGTAACCCAAGCTTGATGGATGTTATTTTGTTAGTCAGAAGGAGTCTTCATTTGGCTGATTCCTTTTTCAGACCCAAGCGGGTTAGTGAGAATAAAAAACCCCTTGTGTCCCTTGGTTTTCCTATTGTTCCAATAATTAGGAGGAACAATAGAGTTGTTTACTAGAATTTTACGCAAAAGGAATTTGTGGCACTTAATGTAGATGGTTCGTCTAGGAAGAACAAGGCCACAGCCGGCATTATTATCATAAAGAGTTTGGGTAATTGTTTAGTGGCTAGGCAAGTACTGGTTCTTGGAGACGGTTCAAATCATTTTGCGGAGGTTCGAGCAGTCATCGAGGGTCTTCTTTTGTACAAAAGACTGGAGATTACAAAGGTTTCTATGCAAACAGACTCTAAAATAGTGCGGGGTTGGTTCTATGAGGATTTTAAAATTCCTTGGTTCATGGAGAACACTTGGAGGGAGATCAAGAGTTTGACATCTCACATGGAATTTAGTTGTGTTCATAATTTCAGAGAAGCTAATGTAGTGGCAGATGCACTTGCAGATAACGCTCAAAAGGAAGGAGTTAGTATGGAATACGGAGAAGCTGATTTTCCTACCAAGATTGGCGGGTTGGTTCACTTAGACAAGATTCACACTTCTTATGTCCATCATGCTATATGAGTTGGTTTGGAGGAGTTTTGATTGTACAATTATGTGCAAAGATGCTGCGAGGATTTGGAAGCAATTCGGGATTTTTGATACACTTATTAAGGGTTATAATGGATGTAAGAGTAGCTGCAAGGGGCTGGGATTAGCAACGCTTGGTGTGCAGTGTAGTTCTTGGATGCAGCTGGGTACTAAGTGGGAGCGTTGGCAATGCTGTGCTAAGGACGTAGTGTATATGTTCGCTGAGGGCTGCACGATCTGCTAGTGTGCGATGCTCTACAGGGTCGCTAGCGGTTGATGTTTTTGGCGTTGCCGATTGGCTGGGATTTAAGGCGAGGCATGTGGACGTGATTGCTAGTGCGTTGCTAAATCTTGGCCTATGCTGCCTAATTATTTATCTTGGCACTTATGATTTTGCATGTTGATGTCCTTGTGGGATTTATCCCCAGGTCCTTGCTTCGAGACCCTCCGGCGGCATATATTCTTTCGGGGTGATGTTGGCCTATAGGCGGCACCTCGAGGGATAGGTTACGGATCCTATCAAACACCGGCTTGCCTTTCAAAAAAAAAAAAAAAAAAAAAAAGGTAATGAGTGTTGGTTTGGCTTGTTTGTTTGGTTGTACTATGACTGTTAGAAACAAAGTTTTGGTTGGTCTACTTGGATCCTTTCTGTGATTCAAAGCTTTTTTTTTGTCAATTAAGGCCTCCTTCTTGAGTAAGGCCTTATCTTTGTTGAGTAAGGCCTCCTTCTTGAGTAAGGCATTTCTCTTGAGTAAGGCCTTATCTCTTGTTAAGGCCTTTTTTTACTGGCCTTTTCTAGTGAGCTGAGAATTTTTCTAGCATTGTTTGATTTTAGATTTTTCATAGGATTGCATAGGATTGCTTTTGCAGTTCTAGTTCGGGTAAATTCGTAACGTTTCCCCAACTTTGTGTAAAGGTTTTTTTACTATGGTTATTAAGGTCTGACATCCCATATATATATATATGTGTCTAAGTATAATATTTTTCAAAGAAATGGACGGACATTTTAATAAAAATTCAGACAAAGACCTCGAACATTCTAGCAATTCTAATTTTAACTGAGTTGGACTCTAAAAAAAATTAGTATTTTTACTCTAAAATAGGCTTACACTTAAAAAAATTAATTTACATCCTAAAATATTTTTTTATGGAACTGATTGAGGGCAATGGTGGGGATGGTGGTGAGGGCGTCCTGCACGATAATTAACAAAAAAGAAAAGTGTGCGGAGTACCAATGACATTGGTAATATGCTAGTTCATTTTACAACTCACAGTGGTGTTTACTTTTCATTGCTAAGGAATTGGAGATGAAAGGTGACTAAGCTTGAAATTTGAGAAAGTATTGAGGGTTGAGATTCATTTTCTATATTGACTCATTTCTAAATATAAGACATGTAGAATGGCAAAAAAAATGAAAAACTAGTGAAAAAAGTTGGTGGAATGTACCTGTGGCAGAGAGACTATATTGTGTTTTCTTTTTGGGTTATTTCCCATTTGGCCTCCATTAGTTTATGACTATTCTTCTTTGACCCCCAAAAGTTTAACCCCCATTTTAAAGTTTGATCGTTAGGTCAAACACGTTGACTAACTTCAACCATCCATATTTGTGTTAAAGACCAGATTGCCCGTTTCTTCGAGATTAATACAAACCCATTGTCCCCAAAAATTATTGAGCCAAATAAAGATATAGTTTTAAAAGGTCGAATAGAGGGGTTTGGAGAAGAAGGTGAAGAGGAGAAGTTATAATATAGTAGCCATTGAATGTTGTTGGGTCGACTCGGGGAGTCACATTTTTTTTGGGTTTGTTTTGGTTATGGGATTGCAAGAGTTGGTGGGAGGGAAGTGTGTTGGAGGGGTGGAGACTAAGAAGCTTGTAAAAATGAAGGTTGACTTTGGGTTTGGCCTAAAGACAATGAAGGTAAAAAAATTGATAAAGATTTGAGGAAGATGGGTTAGTATTACATGAAAAATAATGATTTGGGGAATATGGGTTAGTATTCAGATAAGGGCAAAAAATATTTAGAGAAAAAGAGTTAATATTACAAGGAAAATAAAGATTTGGGAAAAATGAGTTAGTGATGCTCCGACCTGATTCCTGCCAACCTATTGACCTACACAAGTAGCACCCATGAGCCACAGACCACCGTGGGGTGGCCGATGGCACTCCAATGCTAAAGTCAAACAGGAATCTGAAAAAGGTGTAATGTTGTAATAGGAAATTTGTAGCATACCTTAGCTTACCAACCTCATGTCTTATTTTTAGTGCCAGAGTCCTGATTCAACCAAGCCATTGTAAGCGTAGTTTAGGGAGGAGATTTTTGTGAAGTTCCCTTTTAATTAAGATTCATGTTGTAGGAGGGAAGTTCCCTGTTAGCTCTGTATTTCTTGATATGCGGGAGATAGTTCCCAATCCAAAAGCAATCAAGAGAAGGGAGTTTCCATGTATGGAAGATATTCTGATCTTTGATTCCTAGTTGGAAGCAGAGAGCAACTGTAGTTGCTTGTGTGAAGCTTATCCTCGAGATACATGCCTAAAGAGGGCTTATGAGTATTGAGGATAGTTGTGAGATGTGTGAGCCTAGCATGCTGTGAGAGTTCGGGTCCGCTTGGCGGACTGAAGTTAACGGGCTTAGAGTCGCTTGGGCCTATTTTATGTTGGACTGATGCTGGGGTCCATATTTCCTCAAGATTATCACGACACATGTACGGCTAAGGGGCGTGACCATTTTTATGTATCATCAGCTACTCCCCCCCCCCGAATTAGTGAACCATCACATCGGTTCGTTAAGTCATCTCTTGAAGGGATGCGCCGCTCATGATGATTGAGCCTGAATCGTTGCTTGAGCCGCATTCCGTATTAATGACATGTGCATCGGTTCAGCGAAAAAGAGGCGAGAAACCATTCTCTATTTAGGTCATCCACAGTGGAGAGTTTGATTCTTCTACTTTGTTTGCTTTCAAAGATATTGTTTTGAAAAGATCGCTTGTCTTCTTCATGGCTCAATAAAACCTTCTTGATGATGATGTTTTGGCTGAGGCGCTGGAAAATTTTTGAAGACAAGTTGTTGTTCGAGCCCGGTCTTGCCGAAATTCGTATGAACTTTGTGGTTCCTGAGGACCTTCCATTGTATATCCTAACGGGCGACCAAACGCCCATGTCATCTCTTGTCGGTTTCATTTGTTAACATCGTGGGATGCTCAAAATTGGAGTGTGTTTTCGGGTTTTGGACGTGATTTAAGAGTTCTTGGATAACTTAGGAATTCTTCCAACTCGGTTGGGGTATAATGGATATAGGATCATCCTCGTGATTCTGCTTTGTGCTAAGGAGGCTGGTGTTAGCATGACTCTATGGGTGATCCATGTTCTGACCTCTCCTCAGCTGAAGAGCAACATTGTCTGTAAAATGAAGTCGCAGAAGTGCTTTGGTAAACTACTTGATGATTTCATGTTCTGGCAAAAGTACTGCTTCTTGGCTCCTAGGGATTCAAAGTATTTTCGGTGCAGGGGTCGTTCGCTAAGTAAATTCGATCCCTTCTCGCGATTTTGATATGCTTGATAACGAGCCGATTACTCATTACTTATGTTCCCTTGTAGGAAGGTTTCCTACCACTTCTCTCACTTTAGAAGAGCAAAAAACCATGGAGACGTTCTATGTCATGCCGCAAACGAAGGAGAGCGATGTCACAAGAGTTTCCAACTTCATCCGTAGTGGGTTGTGGGACAACTGGCATGTTGCCCCCACTCTGTATCGTGAGTCGCACATTAAGTTTCAAAATGGGGCCCCTTCTAGGAAGAGGAAGGCAGCTGAGGCCAAAGTTCTTGTTCTGTCCAATGTGGAGGAGTCGTCTAAGACGCTTGCTTCGTTCGTGAAGAGAAGGGCTTGCATTAGAATTGGGCCATCTTTGGCACGAACCGCTCCAATAAGAGAGGACCGTGAACCTGCTAGGTCTATTTAAGCGAAGACTGACATTTTCGTCTTGGAGAAAGATTACCTGCAGTTGACAAGAATCATGGGCAGGTCAAACCTTAGTGACGTGCAGGTTGAAACCCTGAATGAACGTTTGGTGCGAGTCACAATGGCAACTTTCGCTAGAACTGATTCGCGTGGGACCATTACTGTTGGAGGTTCATGTGAAGATTCGCCTGAGGTGGTAGAATCTGATCACCCTACTGTTGTTTTGCGAGAAGGTGTCCGCATTGCTCACCGTCTCATTTAGGGAAACAATTGGAAGTGTTGGAGGTCATTTGGATAATTCGCTCTCTTCTCTCCCTTTAGATCCCATTGAGCCACCTCGCAATAAAAGGGTCGATTGTTCTTGAAAAAGGAAAGGCCACGAAGGAGAGTTTGACTGTGGCAACTGTGAAGGGCGGTGATGGCATTGTTCTTGACCAGGGAAGACTTCACTCGGATGCACGGATTAACCTGTTTGCACCTGACTTGGTAAAGATTAGCTCACAAGTCTTGCATCAAGAGGTGGATGTAGAGTATGCTTCAAGGAAACACATAAGCAAGTGCCACAGCTTGTTGATGGATCATGCTCTGAATCTTGAAGATGATACATTGGAAGGATACATGGATAAGGGTCTGAAGTACCTTATGTTGGGCATGTCTCATATGAGCCACGTGGTCGTTGCAGGAACAAAAGTCGAGGCGGCTCGTGAGAGAGTATATACCTTGGACTGTGTCTTTTCTCACATGCAGTTGTTGTATTATGATGAGCTCCGTGGAATCGAACAGCTTATGAAGTAGGCTGAAGAGAAGCGGTTGGATCAATCAACCGAAGCCGCTGAGACTCAGGGGGCTTGTCTGGAGGACCTTGAGCATACTTTGACAGAGGCGGTGTCCAAAAGGGACAGACTTAGGTAGGAGTTGAGCCAGGCTCGCTGAGAAGTCGAGGTTGCCCAGGATGCTATGACTAAGGTGTGTTCTGAGCTACAATTTTTTGCTGAAGAAAGCGCTCGAAGGAAGATGACTAGGCTGTTGAGAAACAATAGTTGGAATCCGATGTGGAGTTCTATCTCTGCGAGGCGAGAAAGGCTGAGGACTAGCTCAAATTGGGGTGGCATGAGCTTAGTGTTGTGATGTGCAGTCTGACCATAGAGTAATCTCAGGTCGACACGCTGACTATCAAGTTGGAGCCACTGGAGCGTGAACTTGTCGACGCGAAGGTGCAAGAGAAAGAGTTTCTTTAGGAACAAGGCAAGTGTGAGTTCCGCTGGGTTGTACATGTCCGATTGGAACTATTGGCTCTGATGAAGGAGGAACAACCGGAGTGGGATCTTGGCCGTTATAAGAAGATGTCGTATGCAGACTTGTTTGTTACCTCTGAGTCGTCGGGCGAGGTGGACGGTTCAATCCCTAACGTCTAGGTCGAAGCGCGTATGGATGCAACTTCTACCCCTGTTTCCACCAAGCTTAGCTCTTTCGTTTCTGTACCTTCTCCTGATTAGGAGTATTTTTGTATGCTTGTACTCTTTTTGTTTGACCATTAATGAAAACAATTTTCTTCGTTTCATACTTGGTGTCTTTATTGCATGTTTTTCGTTTTGCCTTGTCACTACAACAAAAATGAGCATTTATAGCTTTTGAGAATAGCAGTTTTACACAACCGCTATAAAATGCTATTGAAACAGTGTATAAACAATTGTAAACAGCTATCAGTCCAATTTCATTTGTGCGCTAAGTGAAATGCTATGAACGCGGGAGTTGCAATTCGCTGGGCGCCAACTATCCCGCTCGAATCGAAAAAAAAAATAAAAGCAAAACAAAGAAGAAGGAAGGAAGGAAGAAGAATCCCGCTCAAATCCCACTCTCCTTCTCGATTTATATCTCATTCTCCCTCTGCAATCTGCTCTCCCTCTCCCTCTCCGTTCTGTTGTCCCTCTCTGATCGCTCTCCCTCTCCGTTCTGTTTCTCCCTCTCCAACGTGTTCTACTCCTCACCGTACGTGCTCTCGCTCTCCTTTTCAGGTCGATATGATTGCTTGGTGTTTGAGTTTTGCCCTCTCTGTGGGGTTTGAAATTAGTGGCTCTTGCAGGGTTAGCAACAACAAGGTTAGCTTCTTCTTTTGATAGATGGGGTTTACTTCTTCTTCTTTTTGGGTTCTTTTTGATGGATTAAGAAAAAAATTATGTTTTTTTTTTATGGATTTCATTCACTGTTTGAAGATCTAGGGTTTTTTTTTATGGATTTCATTCACTGTAGTGGAGCTTGAATTTCTTTGTTTATTCTTAAGATATGAAGTGGATCGAATCCTAGTGTTTTACTGGGTTTTTTTATAGTCATTTGAAGTTCTAATGTATATTGAGGAGTATAACCGAAGCTTTGATTGAAAGAATGACAATTAACTGTTAAAGATGTTTAGCTTTGTACTCGACTTACAGAAATTTCATCTTTGTTCAGGAATGACAAGAGTACCTCTTTCTTTTGATTGAGGTAACAAAAACTCTTTTGCTCTGATTTCTTTCCTCTTTTTTGTGTTGTTTCTGTGATCGATCTACTAACACAAATGTATACCTATGACGCAATGGGTAATTCATTGATGCAGGGAGCTATAGTCGGGATGCTAGCAGATCAAAAGGAGGCAAGTAATGGTGATGATAATGAAGCATAAGAGTTTTCCTTTGCAGATTGATTGATAATGGAGTTTGTCAATCCTATCTGCGTAACCTTTTTTCCCTGTATTAACACTACCAACAGGCATGGGCTGGCATTCAAGAGGTCCATTTCCTCCCATTTAATCCTACCAACAAGCGTACAACTTTGACTTATATAGATAGTGAAGGCAAAATGCATCGAGTCAAGAAAGGTGCTCCTGAGCAGGTATTTTTCATAAACATTTATATATTTAAGTATTTTGTATGGTCTATGCATGCTTTGTTCTGACTATTATGTCTTGCAGATTCTGAATCTTGCTCACAACAAGTCAAATATAGAGCGAATAGTTCATGCTGTGATCGATAAGTTTGCTGATCAATGCCTACGGTCACTTGCAGTAGCTTACCAGGTAAATAAGTTTTATCCTTCAATAACTTCCATTGTTTACTGAATACTAATCCTCAGGGTGTTTTGTCTTGGTATGAAACAGGAAGTTCCAGTTGGAAGGAAAAAGAGTCTCGAAGGTCCATGGCAGTTCATTGGTCTTATACCTCTTTTTGATCCACCTCGCCATGACAGTGCTGAAACTATAAAGAGGGCCCTGAACCTTGGGGTAAATGTTAAAATGATCACAGGTGTGTGTCTTGTGATATAGCATCTCAGTTTACATAAGTGACATTCTGTATTTTAAATGGGGTTGTAAATTAATGAGATATGAGCCTCAATTACATATTGATATATTAAGAGGGTTTCTGAAGTCACAAGTGTTGAAATCTCCTAGAAACCCTCAATTACATAGTGGATCACATTATGCTTCGTGCATGGAGTAAGGATGGTTTTAGTATAAAAAAAAAAAGTTGGGTTTTTTTCTTCTAAAATGAAGTGAATCAAGGTTGATTTTGAGGTTTGAATTGTAGATTGTGTAATGAAGCCTTAATGCCCTAAAATGAGGTTCTTATGGTTTGAATGATTGATTGTTCTGCCTCTCTAATTTGGATTGAGTGATTGATTTAGGGGGTTTTAATTCAATTGTAGATTAGCGTAAATGGGTTTGGTTAAAATAAGTTTAGTCTCTTCAATGTTTGTTCTGTTGATTGTTGCTTCTTCTACATTTTCAGGTTGCATAGTTGTCATCAAGTAAAATGGTTGTTAGCTTCCTCATTTTGTGTTTGCTAACAGGTTAGTAGTCATTGCTTTTATCCATGTAAATAGTAAATTATTTTGGAAGAACCACACATGCATTTCATACTCTACACTGTCCATTACGAAGTAAAGTATTTGTATTATAGCTCATTCATTTTAGACTAAGCAAAATATGTGATTTCAGAGTTTATATCATAAGTATTTGTATTATAGCTCATTCTCTGTCTGCTCTTCTTTGCTGCTTCTCTGTTTTGAACTAAGCCTTCAATGTTTGAACACCAAGATTTCCAAAACATCCAAAATAAGAGTCTTTTCTACCATAAATGTTTCATGTCCAAATGGGTTTTGATTCATTTCAAATATTAAACAAGACTGACCTTTGCATCCAGTGGTCTCTGCAACAGTTGATTAAAAAATGTCAAAAGTTTCAATAAGGAAATGTTCCTTCAATAAGAAAGATTCGTTCAGTTCTTCTTTTCTTTCCTTAATGGGTAATTCAGTCTTAAGTGTTTTGTTCATGTGCCAATTAACACTTTCAACTTCAATCAGGTGATCAATTGGCAATAGGAAAGGAAACTGGACGTCGTCTTGGGATGGGAATCAACATGTATCCCTCATCTGCTTTATTAGGCCAGACCAAGGATGTGTCAATTGCAGCTCTGCCAGTTGATGATCTTACAGAGAAAGCTGATGGTTTTGTTGGCGTTTTCCCTGGTATGGTTCTGATATCAAGTTATAGCTAGGTTCTAGTGTCCATGAGAGGAGGTTGGTAGTTGCTGCTAGGTGCTTTTACTTAGAATATGCTTTTTCATCTTTCCTTGCTTCTTTTAACTGTTGCTGATGCAACGGACGCATCTCGCAGTGCTTCTGACATTGTTTTGACCGAACCTGGTCTTAGTGTCATCATAAGTGCTGTATTGACCAGTCGAGCCATCTTTCAGAGGATGAAAAATTATATGGTAATGTGCCTGGAAACATCTGATCGAAGCCTAGATACACGCAACATAATACTGAATTAATAGTTTCTATTTTGTATGTATTTTACTTGGATCTCCATGGCTGTAAGAAATGGCCTGCATCATTCAGATGTTTTCAGTGTGGAGTATTTGCAACCTTATGGTTAGGTTTTATAAATACCATTCTAAAAGGTGCTAAGTTTTGTTTGATAACAAAATATCGTATTATAAAGAATCTATTGGCTTTTGATACTCTATATTTGGATAAGCTTTATCCAAATTAACTTTACTCCTTCCTGTGGTTACATATCATGAAATGTCTTAATGCTATTATTGCCTTGAAGGGTTGAAAAGGATACTTACTAAATGTTAGGCGTCTGAACATATTTCAATTAACTAGGAATATTGGATAGACTGACTTTCCATGGTCTCCATGATGAAATTGGCTATTGATTAATCTCCATGTGATTGAACCTCGTGTGAAAATTGTAACAATGATCTTGCATCCTGTATCTCCTGTGTTGCCATTATATGTATTTATCCTGGCCATTATGCATCTGTATATAGTCCCTTGTATTGGCACCATTTTTTCTATATTATGTTTTCTTAGTCATGAGCTCATTTTGTAGCTTGCTTCTTACATTTTTTTTTTAAATTAATTTGTAGCTGTTGCAAAGGCGTTAAGACGGGTAGCTGAAGGGAAGGCTTCTGCTCAAGCTGAGGCAGCTGATTGGAAGCGGAAGTATGAATTAGAAAGGGCACGTAATCTGCACCAGGAACATAAAGGTTTGAAAAAAACATGATTACTTTTCAATAAATAGCTCATTTTCGGTGACAACCAACTCTCAACTTTTAGACTGTTACAATTCTGTTTGGAGTAGACGATCTCTTTATTCAAAAGTCATACAAGCATGAACTTGGCATTGCCATTGAGTGTGGATGAGAACATGCAGTGGATTTATCCATTCTTTATTGTCATTTGTCCTAACCACAGTTTGCTTCACTATCCATTCTCATAACTATCATTTCAAGTTTCAATCTTGCACTGTCAATTATCTCCAAATGCATTGTTGTTGTATGATATCTATTTGGCAGAGCTTGGTTTTAGTCTCCCATAAACTCTGAGCTCCCAGGAATTTTAATGTTGGATATTGTAGTTAGGTAGTGGTGGTGTTGTGTTTTCTTAACAAGTCAAGTTTATGAATTTTTAATAGCTTAAAAACAGCAGAGAGCCGATATAATCGTGGTACTGAAAGTATGTGTTAGTTTTAGGCCAGAACATAAAAAAAATTCAAATTTTGATCATTTGCAGAGATGTTGGAGGAGCTGTCAAGAAGAGAGGTTGCTTGCTGCTGCTGTCGTTGCTATCATTGCTTGCCACCTCTCACTGATGAATCCATTGCTAAGGAGATCGATTATTTTTGCTAATTTTTTTGTAACCTTGTTTGTTGTTACAGCCGATAATTTGAATAAATGCCACATGTTCAAATCGGGCTAAATGGGCATTGATACGACAGGAGAGTAAATTTGCCGATTGGCAGAGAGTACGAATGCAAGAGACGTCAAAAGAGATACCACCGGGCTCCCTTCCTCGATCATTGGATGTTATCCTCCGCCACGAGATAGTGGAGCATGCCAGGGCAGGTGACACGTAAGAATCAGACTCTAGTTTCAGTTACAAGTCATAATATTTTCTTAATGTATTTGGGGCATGTTTGCCAAACTGAAAAATCAGGTCGTCAAACACTATGTAAGCTCACAAGTCCAAAGAGCTAAATGTTTCAAATGCTGACTAAACTAAATGGAAACACCATCCACCCTTGCAAAATATATATTGATTTGGTGTGCCACATACTTGAAAGTCCATGTTTTCAGCATCAAGAGCTGAAATACTAGATTATAAACAGAGCCCTAGCGATTAACAATAGTGAACTCAATCACTGTTATTTCATACTAAAATATGATGTCTTACACTGGAGGTTTTGGTTCCACTATTCAGGGTCATCTTCACAGGCACATTGGTTGTAATACCAGACATACTTGCACTTGCTTCACCTGGAGAGAGAGCAGAATGTAAACGAGAATCTTCCCAGCGTCAGAATACTGGTGGACATGAAGGTGTAAAGGGTCTCAGGGCATTAGGAGTGAGAGATCTCTCCTATCGTCTTGCTTTTATTGCTAATTCTGTTCAGGTATGTGTTTTGATGTCTTCTACATACAGCCTGACTGTATTTGTCAATGGTTTTAACTCAGTACCATTTTTTTGATAAATCAGGTATCTGATGGTAAAAGAGATAATGATATGAGGAATAGAAAGAAGGATGACAAAGAAGATGATAACCAACAATTTACTGTGAGTTCATTGATGACATATTTTTTCTTAGCAGTTTAGATATTAATGGTTTTCAATGATCATTACTTTGTTGGTTGAGATTCTTGTGATCTAATATACTTTTTCATCATTCACTAGATATCTGATATGTTGTAAAATAATCACTGGTTCCTTATCAATTGTCTATCATTAGTTTTTTTTGACAAGTTTATTCCTAGATTGAAACCATTCATTACACTTGGTTGTGTATCGTTAAGTTCAATCTTCACTTGATGGACTCGCTCTTTCTTGCAGTTTCCAGGCTTGCATTAGACTGTTCTTATCTAGATTTAGTTAAACTTTCTTCTTGGCTATTGATGTTATGAATCATCTTGCAGAAAGAGGAGCTGGATGAAATACAATGGATGAGGAACACCCCTGATTTCTTCAATAAAATTGTTGATAGCATTGCGCCTACTGATTTTATTCTCATCGTAGGGACTGGATCATCCCAACTGTTTCAGGCTACACTTTTTGCACTCTCTACTGCTGATGCTGATGCTGAACAAGAGCAGCCCATGAATGTTGTTTCTGCTATCCCTCACTACTCTGTAAGCCCCCTCATTAATTTTCTTTCTTTTTTTGTTTTTCAATCTAATTTTCTTGGATTGGTTTAGTCTGATTATTTTGGAGTTGGATGGTTATTATGGTTCCTGACAGATTTTTTTTTTTTTCATCAAGGTTTTGTTTGATTAGATTTTTTTTTTTTGTTGAGATTGATCTAAGATCCATTTGTCTATGCAGAGGGTTTTGATAAATCAGGTGTTCTGATTCTTGTACAGATGATTATATCACTTGGGGCAGGTCCATGGGATGCTTTTTTTGGTGGAGGAAACATACCAGCCTTTGTTTTGGCATCCATTTGTGCCTTTGTAGGAGGTGTTGTTGCTGTATTAAAACTGCCAAAACTTTCAAGTGTTGTTAACCCATTTGGAAGTTTAGAACATGTGTTGTTACATTGTCCAGTAATGGCTTGCTTGCAATACCCATGTACTTTTTAGTTGATTGGAACACAAGTATGTAAACAATTGATGTGTTACTTGTAGGAACAATAATACTATTGATTTTTCAATCCATTTATTGATTTGCTTCCATTCATGAAAATGTTTAAGTTTGGCACATTTAAATTTTTATTTTTTAGAAATAAAACTTATAAGATGTAATAAAAAGTCATTTGATAGCCAAAAAAAAAAATCGAAAAAATACTTACCATAGCGTTTTTAAAACGCTATGGTAAAGTCTACCATAGCGTTTTTGAACCGCTATAAAAGGATCTACCATAGCGGTTTTATAGTCTTCGATAGCGTTTTTAAACTGCTATGTATAGGCTACCATAGCGGTTTTAAAACGCTATAGTAGATTATTCCATAGCGGTTTTATAGTCTTCGATAGCGTTTTTAAACTGCTATGTATAGGCTACCATAGCGTTTTAAAACCGCTATAAATAGTCTACCTACCATAGCGGTTTAAAAACGCTATGATAGCCTGTGTTTCTTTTATAGCTTTGGCTGTCATAGTGGTTATTAAACCGCTATAGTAGGATACCATAGCGGTTTTGAAACGCTATTGATGAGACTTTTTCTTGTAGTGTGTCGACTTACTTTGGCATAGGCTGGTTGAATCAATAGGACGTTGTCTAGTTTGTCTGCGGTAGAGAGTTTGACTACTTTGTATTGTGAATGGCTTGGGGTCATTACTGCATAGTTATGTCCGACAATGGTCATGTTGTGAACAATTTAAGTGGGGGTTGAGTCATCCGAGTTGTGTTTTGTTCCTTTGGTAAGTTGCTTGAAGTTTACCTTGTTTTCTTGACTAGTCAGCTGTAGTTGTTGCCGTGGGCAAGCTGTGGTTGCCGAATGTACGCATCATAGTGCTTGTGCTGAGTCAGGTGCCATAAGCTCGGGTTGAAATCCTAATTAGCTTTTATCTGGACATCGGTTGTACTATCTTTGTACCCGCACAAGTGGCCTTTTCTAAAGTTAGAATGTCAATCCGTTTGAGCTTGAAGGTGCTGACTCAGCTAAATTCATGATTTGCTATTAGGCTGAAGAGCAGTGGTCGCGTGGCAAGCTGGGATCAATGCGAAACTGACTAGGTTCCCACTTTTCGAATCGTGTTTGACCAAGCAAAGTGGGCTACGGATTTAGGGAGTAAAGGTTTGGCGACCAGGCTGAAGAACAGTGGTCCCATGGCAAGCTGTTGGAATCAGTTCAGGACTGACTAGGCTCCCATTCTTCGAACCATCGACACCCTCCTCGCGCACTGGGGGCTATGAATTCAAGAGAGGTTTGGCGACCAGCTGAAGAGCAGTGGTCCCGTGGCAAGCCATCGAAATCAGTTCGGGACTGACTAGGCTCCCACCATCCAAATTATTTACACCTGAGTGCACCAAGCTACAAATTTCTGAGGGTTCAGCGGCCACGCTGAAGACCTGTGATCCCGTGGAAAATCGTCAAAATCAGGTTGTGGTTGACTGGGTTCCCACCTTCTAGACTATCTACACCCTCGCAACACGGGCTACAAGTATAGGTTTGGTGATTTGGCGGCCACGCTGAAAAGCAGTAGTCCCATGGTGAGCCATCGAAATCAGTTCGGGACTAGCTAGGCTCCCACATTCTAGACTACCTACACCCTCGCAGTGGGGGCTACAAATCCAGGGTTGGTGATTCGGCGGCCACATTGAAGAGCACTGGTCTCGTGGCAAGCCGTCGGAATCAGTTCGGGACTGACTAGGCTCCCACCTTCTAGACTATCTACACATTCGTAGTGGGGGCTACAAGTTCAGGTTTTGATCAAAAGTTTTCATTGCTAGTTGTCACCAGCTAGGCTTACCTGATTAGGTTCGTCGATCATTGGTCCCTAGTAAGGGGCAATGATCCCTAGTGAGTCGTCATTACCAGGCGCGATAGCACTGATTAGACTCCTACTTCCTTAATCCTCAAAGCCCATGCTGAGCGAACTAGGTGTCGGGTTGAACCAAAAGTTGTTGTCATCAGCTTCGATTGACTAAACTTGCATGGTTTGAAAAGAGGTTCCGCTTTCTGAGGGGCGTGCGAACCTAGCAGTTCATGGTGTGGTCGAAGTTACCTTAACTCAGTGAAGAATAAAGTTTGTATGTTAGGGTTAACTAGGATCTTCAAGTGCTCATGCCAGGCATGTGACATGGTGTTGTTTGAATAACAGGCTGAGCCCATGGGCCCGTAAAGGAAGGGATAGGGTTTCCTGCGCGGTGCATTGCGTGTACGACGTAAATCACGCTGTGACATGTGTATGACGTAGGTTGCGTGACGGTTGAGCATCGACTATTCCCCCTCAATTGATGGGGTTGCATGCAGCATCATTAATTGATTGATGAGGCCTGCACAGTTTTCTTGGGAACCTTCGTCTTCCATTTCCCATACGGCATTCAATGCTCAGCAGTTAATGCTTGAGTGCCTACTTGGTGAACCATGATGTCTATATAATAATGTTTTCCAATCGTTGTAGGCACCATCATTTGCTGAGTTTATTCTCTGTAATGTTCTTGTTTGGAAAATATGCTTTGGGTTTTCCAAAGGCTGAGGAAAATGCTTTGGATTTAACAAAGGCTAAAGTTGGATCTCCGTATCTAGAGTCTCCGAATGTTTTGACATTTGCGCCGATCAGGCATAGCGATAGCAGCTATTATGCGTGGTCGTCTGATATGGGTGGGCACATAGTTGATCCGCTGAGGTCTCGTAATTTCTTCTCATATTTAGGAGTAGTATGGATTTCCTATCAAGGGAGATGCCTTGGTATTACACAGTGCCACTTGTATCGAAGTGTTGGTTGATATGATGTGTTTTGACTCCAGGTGTGGTAGATCTCAGTTACACCTGCCATCGCATATGGGAATAGTGGTATCTCTTGATTGCATTATGAGATCGTAACTGCATCGCTGCTTGTGGTCGTCCTCATCTGCCTTCTTCTAAGACCTTCGAGGAGGTACGATAGACAGTGAAATGTCTCTTGAGGACATCAGCAGCTCATTGTGAGGTCTACAATGCTGTAGTATGAGACTTTTCCAGAGTGATTTGACGGAGCAATCTGACTACTCAGTCTTGCAATCTCTTATGGCACTTCGTCTTTACCTTGGGAAGGTCTCGAGGTCTCCCATTATCTTATCTTTGCTCTCACTTGCAGATTACTCGTATCAGAGGGTCTACAAGTTTTCGTTGGACTTCGTCCCTTGCAGAATTGTCTAAGCGAGTCTTTTACTTTATTTCGCACTGTATTGAGATGCTCAGTGTTTTGTATCCATCTCAAGGTTTTCGTAATATATAGTCTTTTGTATCTGCTTCAAGGTGTTTACTGTTACATCTTTTCGACAATAGAGTTAGTTTTTCGTAATTTTTCCTTTATTTCTTAAATGATTGCGAATCACATAAGCATTTTAAGAACTAAATCTCAATATTGATTGTGGAAAGGGAAACAAACAACTTAAAGCAAACTAACTGTTGATGGAGAGAAATTGATCCTAGCCTCGAAGTGAATTCGAGTTGCTCTTCGTGAACCGATTTAGCTGACCGTCAAGGCATTACACAGGTCACTAAAGAATAAACCTTGCAGAGGAGCAGATCTCTGCGCCGTCAAAATGTCGGGGGGATGTGTTCCTGCTTGCCATTGCCTTTACGACTCGCTGGGCAGGAGAGATGATTGCTCCTGTACCGCTCGGAAAGGTTGTCTCTCCCGTCCTTTGGTCTTGCACTGGGTCAGGCTGCTCTGCATGATGTAGCTGAATCTGGGAGCACTCTATATATTTCAATGCGGCGTAGTAGCAGCCTCATGTCGTAGGTTGGTCTCCACGTATGGTATTTTTTTGGAGTAGTTAGCAGTATACTTAACACACTAGTAAAGGGGGAGACCATTGCTTCTATCTGGTGGAGCCATGGTATTCCCAGGATTAGATTGTAGGATGATGGTGTGTCTACCACCATGAAGTCTAGAAATTTGACCTTCCCGAGCTGCGCTCACTTGCTATCGTAGCTAATCTTATCTTTCCAATGGGGAAACATTTCTCCCCTCTAAATCTGATCTGAGGGTGTTCTGAAGACGTCAGGTTTTCCTCTTTGAGATCCATGTTGCGGAACACGTTGTAGGATAAACCATTAAGTGAACTTCCTATGTCAACCAGAGCTCTCTTTACCTCCTACCTTGCTATGGAGACCGAGATGACTAAGGCGTCGTTATGTGGCGCTCGGACTCCATCGAGGTCTTTGTTCGTGAAAGTTAAAGTGGGAATGGGGTTCTAAATTCTTGAATAGCAAATGCGTTTGTCCTCATCAGTGGGTCGTGTCTGCATATGGCAGAGTCCACTTGCGGGACCTGTACGACTGGTTTTCATTCGGTCCGACTCCATGAAGGACATATATTATCCCAGGAGTCTCCTTTTTCATCTCTTTAATTGACACCCCCAGTCCCTGGTTTGTTATCATTGCTTTACAGACTTCGGGAAGTCTTTCAATTTGCCTTTGCGAATCCAGTGCTCTACTTCATACCTCAAACTGTTGCAATCGTTGGAGTTGTGGTCGCCCTCCTTGTGGTGCGCTCAGTACTTGGCATTGTCCTATTTGGCAAGGTTTCCGCGTGGCTTCAGGGGCCACTCCAATTCCTCTCAATTTTTCATGGAGTTGAGTACATCTGACAAACTAGCATTTAGGGGTGTCGCAACTCTGAATCCAACGAAGTTGGATGATTTATCCTGTCTGAGTCGACTAGGGTCAAGTATGTTGTCAATGCATTTTCTTTTGCTTCATTCCTCATCTTCGCATCTCTTTCCCTTTTTCTTGTCCCTAGAAGCGGAGGGCTTTTTGTCGCCTTTGGTCTCCCTCATCGCTTTCCTTGACTCCTCCAGGGTGGTGTGTCTCTAGACGCTCATGAAGAGTTCTGTCATGTCTAAAAGGGGCTCTAAGGTGAGGTCCTCAAAGAGTTTTCCCTCTCTGAGGCCCGCAATGAATGTCGTCATAGCTGTGTTGTCGTTGTACCCGTCGATGAGGGTTTTCTCGTTGTTGAAGCGTGTGACATAGTGTCTTGTCAGACCTCTGCCTTAGAGAGAGTATGTAGTCGAGGCATTTTCTGAAATGTTGGATCTGGGTTCTACCATGTCTGGGTCGTGCGCTCCTTTTCGGAGGGGGTTTCCAGGACATAGCCTTTCTATCCTAACGGCGAGCACAGCGTTAGCCACACAGCCTCTCTTAGTCCAATGGGAACTGGCAAGGGCCTGACTCTCCTGTGCTTGCTCCCTATCGCCCACTGGAGGTGGAGGTCCGTGCTGTTCCTGGACTCCAATAGCAATCGTTGGATTCTGTCGTGTGAGCGTTTCCACTGCCTTGATGAACTGTTGTATTTGATGCAGTCATTTTTTGTTCCCTACTCCGACCTAGTTCTTACTGACCTATTGATCTGCACAAATAGCACTCGTTAGCCACATAGCACCGTGGTTCGGCCAATGGCACTTAGATGCTAAAGTCAGACAGAGATCTAAAGAAGGTGTAATGTTGTAACAGGGAATTTGTAGCGTACCTTAGCTTACCAACCTCATGTCTTATTTATAGTGCAAGGAGTTCTGGTTTAACCTGACCATTATATAGAGAGGATATCTTCGTGGAGATCTCTCTAATTAAGTAGAAGAGAGTTTCCCTGTGTGAAAGATACTCTGGTATTTGATTCCTACTTGGAAGCAGAGAACAACTGTAGTTGCCTATCCGAAGGTGATCCTCAAGATACTTGCCTAAAGAGGGCTTATGGGCATTAAGGATAGTTGTGATATGTGTGGGCCTAGCATGCTGTGAGGGTCCGGGTCCGCTTGGCGGACTGAAGTGAGTGTGCTTAGAATAGATTGGGCCTGTTCAATGTTAGGCTAATGCTGGGGTCTGTATTTCCTCGAGATTATCACGACACGTGTACGACTCAGGGGCATGACCGTTTTATGTACCATCAGTTAGTATTACAGATAAGAGAAAAATATATTTGGGGAAGATGAGGTTATATTAAAGGGAAAATAAAGATTTTGTGGAAGATGAGTTATTATTACAGATAAGGGAAAAATATATGTTTGGTCGGGGATGATGAGTTTATATTGCCTCGAGATGCAAATATAAAGTTGTATCTATCTGGAAGAAACGGGCAATCTGGTATTTAACACAAATATGGATGGTTGAAGTTGATCAACGTGTTTGACCTAACAATCAAACTTTAAAATGATTGTTAGACTAGAATACAAAAACTTTTGGAGGTTAAAGAATAGCCATAAATTAATGGGGGCCAAATGGGAAATAACCCTTTCTTTTTTCTCAAAATGATAGTTGTCATAAGTATCTATATAGTTGTTGGATTTTAGTAAACTTGGTGTCTTTGAAATGCATTTTTGAAAATGTTTCCATCAAAACCAATAATCAATACAATCACTTAAATTTAAAAAAAAAAATATATATATATTATTGACAAACGTCTAATGCATTTTTCGCCATGAGCATTAAAAAAAATTTCTTCAAAAGAATGAAAATGGCTTCTCAAGACATATTCAAAAGCAATGAGACCGGTCCATCACAACAGGAAAAGAAGAAGAACAAATGAGTCGAGCATCTTAATTCACATTTAAACAAAAATCCTGAACTTCTAGCGATTTCAAAGTTTGGGAAGAACTCACTCTTGGCGTTTAAATTTTTCCCCTAAATGATTAAAATTTTGACTGAGTCTAATCCTAAAGTTTATAATATATATTTTAATCTTAGAATAGGCTTGCATTTCAAAACTGATTGAGGGCGAATGTAAGGATGGTGGCTGGGGTGTCCAGTTTATGATATTTAGCAACAAAAAAAAATATTTTAAATGCTAACAACACATGGTATACTCTAGTCTATATAACAAATCAGAATGGTGTTTTAGGTTGGAGATAAAAGGTGGCTGAGATTTAGCCAAATATAAAGATCTAACAGATCACATAGAGGGAGAGGGTGTTTGGCTGAAATTTATGTTCACATAGGACAAAAATACCCTTGGCCAAAGTTGAAAATTCCCCCTTATCAAGCAATTTGAGTGTCGAAGGTACAGGGAACACCCTAATCTATATTACAAATCATAATGGTGTTTGGGGTTAGAGATAAAAGATGGTTAAGATTGAAAGTTGTGGAAGATGTTGATAATGGAGATTCATTATGAACAATGACATGTTTGTAAATAAGTTGAAAGTAGAAAGGCAAAGGAAATGAACAAAAAGGTGAAAAAGATTGTGGGAGACATATGCGGCAGAGAGAGAATTTTTTTGTTTTTTCAAATAAAAATTGTATAACTATCTACGTAATTGTCAGATTTTAGTAAACTTCGTATGGTTGAAATGCAGTTTTGAAGATATTTCCAATGAAACCAATCACTAATATAAATGCTTAAAGTTTTAAATATGCATTCACGTCATATGCATTTTTTCCAAAAAAATAATTGTAATCTAATCTATATTAAAAATCAAATGGTGTTTGGGGTTAGAGATAAAAGATGGTTAGAACTGAAAGTTGCGGAAGATGTTGATATTGGAGATTCATTGTGAACAATGACATGTTTGTAAATAAGTTGCAAGTAGAAGGGCAAAGGAAATGAACAAAAATGTGAAAAAGATTGTGGGATGCATATGCAGCAGAGAGAAATGTTTTTGTTTTTTCAAATAAAAATTGTATAACTATCTACGTAATTTTCATATTTTTTTTTTTGAAAGGCAAGCTGGCTTTTTAAGGATCCCATAACCTATCAACTAGGCGACCTATAGGTCAATACCCATTAGAAAGTAACCATGCCGCAGGTGGGATTTGAAGCTAGGACGTGGGGGACAAACCCACACAACCCTAATCACTAGGCCATAATACCATTGGCTTCAGATTTTAGTAAACTTGGTATGAATGAAATGCATTTTTGAAGATCTTTCCAATGAAACCAATCACTAATATAGACGCTTAAAGTTTTAAATATGCATTCACGTCATATGCATTTTTTACAAAAAAAAATTAACTGTAATCTAATCTATATTACAAATCAAAATGGTGTTTGGGGTTAAAGATAAAAGATGGTTAGAATTGAAAGTTACGGAAGATGTTGATAGTGAAGATTCATTATGAACAATGACATGTTTGTAAATAAGTTGCAAGTAGAAGGGTAAATGAAATGAACAAAAATGTGAAAAAGATTGTGGGATGCATATGCAGCAAAGAGAAATGTTTTTGTTTTTTCAAATAAAAATTGTATAACTATCTACGTAATTGTCAGATTTTAGTAAACTTGGTATGGTTTAAATGCATTTTTGAAGATCTTTCCAATGAAACCAATCACTAAAATAAACGATTAAAGTTTTTAGTATGCATTCACATCATATGCATTTTTTCCAAAAATAACTGTAATCTAATGCACCTCGCGTCGGAAGTATTTTCAATATTAAAACACATTCAAGTAAAAACCATGAACTCCATATTTTGGAAAATCAAAGCTTAGGGGGTATTAATTGTGGCGATTTTAAATTGTGTTTTTGTTCTTATTTGCTTAAAATTTTAACCGAATTTGACCTATTGCCACGATCCACCTTCTATCGTGCCAACAACATGGGAAATGAACAAGTATATAATGAATTAGATATAACTTAAAGCATCAAGATAAGTTTGTATATAAACTGAGTTCAAGATTGAGATTTATTGCATCTATTGGTTGGGACTTAAAATGCAAATAAGAGTGCATGGTTCAATTTTCATCTCCAACAATTATTTTTTTATCAATTGTAGATATCGTTAGGCATGCAAGTATGTAATAATGAAAACTTAAGGACGATTTCTAAACATATTTATATAAGGCGACTATCATTAATTTATATTATTGGCTAAATGAATTTTGACAAGTTATGATGGGGTATTAATTTAATTTATGTTTTGAAATTTATCTTACTAACAAATTTATAATATCCAATGCTAAATTTGTATCGCGCCAATGACATGGGCAATTCATTAGTGATGTTAAGCATGTGATTTTGTGTTGATGTTTTAAGTAACACTCAATATTTATTGGTACATAGTTATTTATATGAGATATATTCAATATGATAATATTTTCTTTTGCTGAAGGAATTATGGTTGTTTATTATTTTATACTAATCTCTATGTTGTAAAGAAACATCATTAATAGATTTGATATAAAAATATTGACATTGCATAATTTTGCATATTAATGTATTCTTCCAAGTCTCAAAATTTCCTATTTAGGATTAAATAGTATAATGAAGAGACATAATGTAAAAGAGATTGAATATCTTTCTATTAGAGGGTATGTTTTATAATAACAAATTATAATGCATGCTCCCCAAGATAGTTGATTTTGGTTACTACCATTGTATACTTAAAAAATCTAAGGAGATATTATCTTTCTATAGATCTCTTTGCAATGACAAATGTACACATTGTTACATGTAGCTCATGGTTATGATTATGCAAGATTGTAAATAACTTGAGACTAAATCAGTCAAGACTACATGACTTGTGAGTTTAATTAATAAAAAACATTCGATGATATTGCTTATCTCAGTATATAGATGTTAAACATCTTGCATGGATTGGTTGAATCTTTGGTAATCATATTCACACTATTATTTATGTTAAACACATTTATGTTTTGAGACATTATGTGTTACATGCATTATTATAAATTTATAAGTTATAGTTGCATTATTATGTGCTTACCTCCTTAAATAATTATGGTCCACCATTATATACCCTATTTCGTACTTTTGGTAAATTATTTGTGTCTGTTTTATTATGTACAATTATAAGTTATTAAATCATCGCAAGTGATACCTTCAATGCAAACTATAACCTTGATGAGACAAAATTGTCACTGTTAAGAAGAGATATGCGGAAAAAATGACGTGAGTTAATTTGGAATAGTCCAAGATTGTTGTCCCATCTTAATCCATCTACAAATCTATGTGAGAAAGTACATTAGATATGTCACTTTTATAACACAGTAGATGTATATTGATGTTGAAAGCAAAAAGTGACGAGGTATTGCATATCGATTGAAAGTGCTTCATCACGGCTTCATATCTTTGTAAGGCATGTGAGAAATTCCTTTGCAATGCAATTGTAACAAACAAAGTCACTCGTGATTGTGGGAGAACATATTATATCGAAAATATGCTTAAGCAGCTTGAAACGTGAAAACACAAAGGTCTAATGGCGTAACTCCTAAAAAATGAAAAATAATCCCTAATAAGCAATGGAGATAAAACTATTGTTTCTAAATAAGGGACTATTTAAAAACAGTCTTAGATTAAAAACATGCATCTCTAGTGGAGATGTCTTCGGAAAAGATGGTGAGTGGTAAGGAAACTACTGAAGAATAAGTACGTGAATTATTCAATTTTCCAAACTGTGTCATATATACCTGGAATCAATGGTAGTCTCATGTACCCAAAAGTGAAAAATCTCGTTAAATTATGCTCATAGTGGAAAATTATTGGATCATAAAAATATCGTCAAATACACGTTTTCTTATATAATTATCAATGAATCATATGATTAAGGATTATGAAATGCTCATTGTGAAATAGTACGTTTGCATAAAAACATGATTGAAAAGTAATCCAATTAGAATTGGGTTCCCTTATGAAGTGTAAGTTTTGGAGTGGTTGTTCAAACACCTTAAGAAATTAACTTGGTTGGTTATGTGTGGGTGGTCATAACAAAATGAGCGTGAAATATTGTTTTGTATTAAACTCGATATGTGGCCAAAAGTTATATGTTTCAGTAAAGTCTGCGCATAGATTTATTATACTCATTGTGTGTGTAGATGATGTAAATCTGAGGTGAAAAAAAATCCACCTATTCAAGATTTAGGATCTCGAAAGAACTAAGTTTTGCCTAGATCTGCTACTAAAACATAAAATAAGTGGAATAGTTGTCGTCCATCAATTGTAGCTCAGTTGGTTGGACATCTACTCTCCTTGTGAGAGGTCGCGGGTTTGAGACTCACCAGTTAGAATTTTGTGAGTTTTCGCCCGATTATTAGGAACACATTTGCTCCGCCGTTGATAAGCCTTCGGGTATTGAATGCAACTGCTTAGATTGACTAGACCGGAGTGAAACGAAAGCGGGTATTCATGCAAGGTGGAGGCGATGGATTGGAGAGAAAGCAAGTCTCTATGCAAGATGGGGTGACGAGGATATTAAGTGGCAACAATATTGTAGCCTTCGGACATGGATTAATAAATAAATAAAAAGGGTCAAAGACCCAATTTATTTTTAAAAAAAAATAAAAATGGAATAGTTGTTTATTAGACAATGTATATTGAGACAATACTGAAAAAAGGTTCAATATAGATATATTTCCCATACTTAATTCTCCAATGTTATCAAAATATAAATAAAAGTTTATTGTCCCAATGATGCAGGCAAAACACTATTTTCATTTGCTATAGTGTTCTTTAGTGCATCAATAAATTTAACATACTAGTCCTTAGTTCTATTGAATTTGTTAGTGGACAAGTGTGAAAAACATTCTCTAGCACCTTGAAATTAACGAATGACCTAAAAGACATGTTCACTGGCTTGTAGATTAAAGTTGCAGATAAAGGATCAATGAAGCATTTTACAAAATGAATCTTTATAGCTGAGATTTGAGAGTGAAAGCTATCATGGTGATTGTGAGCAACTTCCACTTTCTTCAGTTTTACAAAATAGAAGAATATGAACTCATTGAACCTTCGGCTCCAAAAAACTCTGGATTGGGCAATTTTGGTGACTCGGGGGAAATTCAGTCTGAAACATGTCAAAATTTTATGGGATGTTGATCCTTCTAATCATGTGACTGGAAGAGTTTTTCCTAGGGCATCTTCAACTCTCCCAATAGTAGCTCCACCAGCTGCTCATGGTGTGGGGAACACGGCTGGGCTGGGGAATGACTTGTTGACTCAGCTACCTCGGTCCTTTACACAAGTGCTTGGTAGCTTTCATGTGATGAAAATGATTGAGGTTTCTATTGAAGGAACTAGTTTTAGGAAGTAAGGTTCTCCAGCCATTACATTAGCGGATATTGACGAAGGTAATGCGGCAGACTTCATGGTAAAACATGTGAGATGGTATTAAAGTTTTCGAGCTATAAACCTACCCTTGAAGCGATTCATGATGCTATACATAAGTCTTGGGGGATTATAGGTTCTCTATGTGTTTGTCGGATCCAAGACATATTTTGGTAAGGCTGCAATCAAAGGAGCAGGCGAAAAAGTATTATCTCGTGACTACTTTTTAATTTGTGGTGTGTGTTTCAAATCTTTTAGATGGCATGCGAATTTTAGTTTGCGAGCAAATCCAATTGTTGTACCATTGTGGGTTGAACTACCTAATCTCCCACTTCAATTTTTTCATCACCCGATTTTAAAGGTTATTGGAAACTCTTTCGGTGTTTTTTTTGTGGATTGATGATAGCACTAGGTGTTTGACTAGGCGAACGGTGTCATATATGTGTGTGGAGATGAATATGTCTGAGCCACTACCGTTGGATTGATAGATCGAGGAATAGAAGCTTCTAGCAACAACTAATTTTCTCAAGTTTTGAATATTGTGAGATTTGTTTTTAATATGTCATGATGTTTCAGTCTGTAGAAGGAAGCTTGGGTTCATCATCATTCCCGATACTTTCAGGGATGGCTACATAGATTTTGGTTCTCCAAGCAATGCGGTCTTCCCACATATTCTCGCTTAATCCAAGCTCAAAGATGTCTTCCTTTACCGCTTTCATCCAATTTTTCAATGGTCGTCCCCTCCGTTTACACCCTCCATTAACTTGTCAATCTAGACATTTTCTAATTGGTGTCTTGCTTGGTCTCCTCCGCACGTGACAAAACCACGTTAAACGCCTTTCTTTAATTTTATCCTCTATGGACACTACACCTAAGTATCTCCTAATTCTTTCAGTCTTAACTTTATCATTACGGGTTTTACCACACATCCATCTTAACATAAGCATTTCTTGGATAACCAAAATCATCTAGAAAAATTAAAAGTGTTAATAATGGGGAATCCCCAAAAAAATTTGAAGTGGCTGATGAGAAGAGAAAGAAGATGGCGCAAACACAAAATAGGTTACAAACTTGTTATCAAAACTATTCTAGAGACGGAGGTAGTCGAAAGTGTTTCAGCTAAGGAACACATGACGTTAGAGGAGGCTGTTGGGATCAGTGGGGAAAATGATAAGGGAGAGGAGGTTCCAATAATAGGGGAGATGAACATGCATGAAATACAATCGGTTGGTGATTGTAAAGTGTCTAATACTTTTGATGTATAGGCAAATGTGAGGGATGATGAGGAGCTTTTAGTCGTTAGTATGATTGTAGGGGAAAGTATGTATAGTAGAGAAGAGTATTGATAAGATACATAATGATGAATAACAAAGGTTAGAAAGTAGTTTAAAGGTCGAAGTATTTAGAAAATTTAGGAAGGATTGTTTGGGACTTGGATATTCTAACAGTGGCATTGATAGAGCAATCAAAGTAGTGTAAATTGATGAAATGAAACAAGATGACCAGCTTGGGCAAATAATAGACACCGAAAAGGTTGACAGAGTAATAATGGGCAACACCCAAACTGATTTGGCTGTTGAGAACTCGCTTGAAGTAACAAAGAGTGGGACATTGAGCGTAGACGTGCAAATGAAGCAGGGTGATTTAAATGGTGACCCCCTGGCTAAAATTGCAAAGTTGAAAATTGTGAAAGGAGTGGATACACAGGGGACGCTAGGGACTGAAAGGGAGGAATTTCAACTTTCTAACAAAGATGAGCTGGATTCTAGCGAGTGTGTGGTTGAGTCAGTAGTTGGAATCGAGGTGCAGGGAGGTACAACAAGGATTGCCTATTGACAAAAGAATAAGAGGACTACAAATGAGGCACTTGAAAGCACTAGCGATGACATTTCCATTTAGGCATCAGATTCCAAAGTTGGTCCAGAGGCGACAACTACGAAAGACTTGTCACAGATACATTTTCTGAAGGTGAACATGGACTTCAAAAGTTGAAGATGGTTAGAGTGGCTTTCCCTTCGAGAGAACGGCGGGTGACTAGACAAGCTAATCCCCCTCGTTTAAATAATGATTGACAACTTAATATTTTCGAACGCTCAGGGAGTTGGGAACATGGCTACTCGAGAGAGGCTTAAAACATGATGTCTGAACATAAAGTTAGATTTATGATGGTAGCAGAACCGACGATAGATGCTAGTAGATTTCATTAAGTTGGTAACAAAATTCTTCTTCCATGCCGGTGATTCGAGCCCTTCTTTCCTAAAGTATGATAATTTTTTAAGCAGTTAGAAAAGGTGTCGCATCCTCTTCAATGAATGGCCTCCAAGGTCAGATGGTTAGCGGGGTTTGCTTCTAACGAAGAGGTGGGGGAAAATTTGGCTATTTTGGGACAAACATATATCATTCTCTGTTGTGGATTTGATGGATCAAGTAATACATTTTCAGGTAATAGTCTCATTGGCGAACCGTACTTTTATGGTGTCTTTTGTTTATGGGAAATGTTTGATTGAGGAGATGAAAAAAATATGGAATAATTTGGATCGGTTTGCTTTGAACTGCGAGTCTCCTTGGCTGGTACGTGGAGACTTTATTACAATTATTAATGCTCAGAAAAAAAAACTGGTGGGAGTTTCACATTCATGGACTAGTATGGCACAATGTTCGTCTTGTTTTGAAAACTATGGATTAGTTGATTGTGTGTTTACTGGGCCCAATTTTAGTGTAATAACAAAAGAGGCAGAGATCGTATTTGGGTGAGATTGGACAAATTTCTATTTAATGTTGATAGGCTAGCACAATTGCCTAATACCAGGGTGGAACACCTTCATCAAACATGTTTTGACCATGCACCTCTGTTGGTCTCCCTACCCTTTTAGATGAGATCAGGTATGTCTCCATTTAGATTTTTTAATATGTGGACATCTCACCCTTTTTTGATGATTTAGTGACCTCTGTATGGAATATTAAGATTGGGAATATGAGGGCCTTAGACAAGGTGATTGTGAAGTTGAAATCCCTTCGAGGCGCCATCAAAACATTGAATAAGGAGATTTTTGTAATGTATATAGTAGAATCAGAGCCTTGGAAGATGAAATAATGTAATGGGAGTTGATTTTGGTAGCAGGCTGGGCAGAATATGATAGAAATTGGGCTAATGTTGATGCAAATTGGGATGTGAATGCGGTGTGCAAACTTAAAGGTGTCAAGCAGAATATAAAATGGCTTCATGCAAGGAGGAAATGTATTGGAAACAAAGATATGGGGACAAGGTGATTAAAGTAAGTGATGCTTGAACACATTGTTCTTCTTTTAGGTAGACATATTACAGATTTAGAAGAAATATTGCTTGAAGCAAATAACTTTTTCCAGGATACACTGACTTCTCAGGGGTCTCCTCATCAGCTTGTGATGGGTTAATGAGGGCTATTAGTTTGGAGGAAGTTAGACATGTTGTTTTTAGTATCTCGATGAATAGTGCCACTAGGCTTGATGGGTTTACATGTGGGTTCTTTCAGGCTAGTTGAGAGATTATTAGCGGAGATGTCTAGGAAGTTATTTCAGAATTTTTGTAGGGAAGGGTTGCCAGCGGTGTTAACCTCAACCCTGATAGCCTTGATTCCAAAGATAGATACCCCAAACTTCTTTTCTGATTCTTACTCATCAATCTATGCAATGTCATTTACAAAATTTTCAGTAAGGTACTTTTTAGTAGATCAGCTACTTTGCTACTGGATATTGTTATTCAGGAGCAAGACGCCTCCATCTGAGGCAGGTCTATTGTTGAAAATATTGGTTTAGCTCAGGATCTGGTTAGGGATATTAGCAATAGATCTTTTGGGGGAAATGTGGTTTTAAACTGGACATGGAAAAGACCTATGATTATATAGAATGGAGTTTTTTGCTTTTGATCCTATGTAGGTTCGGCTTTAATAACCAGGTATGTCATGTGATTTCCAATTGCATTTCAAACTATGGTTTTTTTGTTTTGCTGCAAGGTGTGTACAAGGGTTTCTTCACATCTTCTTGTGAATTGAGACAGGGAGATCCTCTTTCGCCAATGCTTTTTATTTTGGCTACAGAGGTCTAGTTAAAGCCTTCTTGGTGGGTGACATTGGTTATTACTATATGCCTAGAGAGTGCTCCCTTATAACACATTGTTATATGTAGATGATATGCTTATATTCTTAAATGGTAGGAAATCGTATGTGCTTGTGTGTATGAAATTTTTGAATAGATATTGTAGGGTGCCTGGTCAGAAGATCAATGCTGGAAAGAGTTCCTTTATGGTGGAGGAAAAGGGTAGTGGATGTTAAGTCATACACAAAGGGTCGTTGAAGTACTTGGGTGTTCATATTTACCAAGGGCATTGCAAGATTATTTATTTGAAGGTCTGTTGCAGAAATTGATAAATAAAATAGCGGGTTTGAAGTCCAAACTTTTATCACCAGATGGAAGACTTACTTTAAGAAGACATGTGTTGAGTTCAAGCTTAGTCCAATGTGTGTCTCGAAACAAGTTTTGAGTAAGATCAAAAAGATAATGACGGATTTCTTCTAGGGTGATTGTAAAGGCAAGTCTAGGAAAACTTCGGTAGCATGGAAGAATGTTAATTACTTGAGGATGAAGGTGGTGTAGGAGTGTGCAGTTTGTCGAATGTTGTCAAAGCATTCCGGTTGAAGGCATAATTGTGGAACTTGTTTAATTCCAAATCCCTATGGGTTGTGTTTATGAGGAAAAAGTATGGCAAACGAATATTTTGTTGATGATTCAGGGCGTTTAAACTGGGGCTTTCCCAATGTTTAAAGAATTAATGAAATTGCGTGATCTTCTTTTTGTTAACTCTATTTGGAGAATTGGGATTGGTGATTGCAGTTTTTATCGTGAGAACTGGTGCACGATTATGGTTTTTCTAAGACCTTTGGTATTGGTGGATCAAGGTAGATGGTCGTTTATAGTAGAGATGAAACATGGAGGTTTTGGAGAGCTGAATGGGGAGGCGATGAACAGCAAGGAAGGCTTGTAGTGATAGACTGAAAGGTAGGAGAAGTGGGGCGAACACTCGGTTTGGATGCCAAACCCAGACAGAGAGTTTTCTGATCGATCAGCTTATGATCTAATAAGAGATAAAAATGTTTTGAATACTGACGTTAAGTTTATTTGGCATCCTCTTCTTCCGACTAGAATTTCTATTTTTATTTGGAGAATTATTCATAGCGGAGTTCCAGTTCATGGAGAAGTTCAGAAATGGGGAATTCAATTCAATTGGCTTCTCATTGTCGATGTTGGGATGCTCCGGAGGTTGAAACGATATGTCATGTTTTTGTTGATAGCTCAGTTGCCATAAAAGTTTGGTCTCATTTTGAATCTATTTTCAATGTGAATTTGAGCAGTTCTACGAAGGTTCCATCGTTGATTCATGCATGGTCTCGACATGGAAATATGCAATCTCAATCTGGTTTGTTGTTTGGGCTTACGCTTTTGTTTAAAATCTTAGAATTGTGGAAACAAAAGGTGCAAATGGGTGTTTGAGGATGCCAAGGTAGACATAGTGCTATCATTTTAATGGTGAGATGATGGCTGCGATTAATTTACTTTGTTTTTGTGCCTAAACATAGACCGAACAAAGCTGTTTTGATAACCCTGGGTTTACACATTTCATCGGTGGTTGTATGTGTTGTTAGGTATTCCCTCAGATTGGCTTCATTACCTTGAATGTCGATGGAGCTAGTAGGAAAGGGGTAGTGACAAGAGGGCAGTGGTTTGTAACGGGCAGGAAGTTTACTTGGGAGTGGCGTAGTTATTCTCCGGGGAAGGCTCAAACAATAGAGTTGAAATTTTAGCTCACGTTTAAGGGCTGAAGTTATATAGAGATTTGGGATGCTCGAGGGTTGAAATTCAGACAAACTCGAGTGCGGTTAAGGACGCTTCTAGGTGAACTGAAGATCCCTTGGTTCTTGAAATTGATTGGAAAGAAATTCGGGGGTTGTCATGGCGTAGAATTCTCTCGTGTCATGTGTATAAGGAAACCAATGCGGTGGCTGATGCGTTGGCAAGTAAAGCTCAGAAAGATGAGAGATCCCAAAGGTATGTGGAATCCTCCTTGTCAAGTATAATTTTGGGCCTTGCCAGACTTGATAAAGCTCAGAATGATGTTTTATAGTTTTTTTTTTCGGGTAAAGTCGTAATGCACCCCCAATGTATTATTTTAGCATGTTTGGGCATAGCAATTAAGTTCCGACATTCAACAGGCACCCCTCCGTCCCACAGGTTTTATTTTTTTTATTTTTTTTAAAAGTGCCACTTGGTTTTACATAAAGCTAGCTAGTTACCAAGGAAGATATGTGATCATGTGTTATGATCGGGAATGTGGACTCATCATATTTGACTTTCTAGCTTATTTTCTTCGTGATTATTTTCTTCGTGAAAAAAAGAAAAATGGTGAAAAAGAGATTTACTTTTTCTTCGTGATTATTTTCGGGAATTTTATACCTTTTCGTTATTTTTCGCAAAAAAAAAAACAACAAACAAAAGCAAAAATTACATTTTTTTTGTCAAATTATTTCGCTGAATCCTAAGTCTGCTGGTTTCCTCCTCCCTAATCGACTTCAATCGATGTGGTGTGTGCATCATTTACTTCATCTTTAATAGATCCGCTGCTTCATCTTCAATCGACCGAAATCTCTGGTTTGTGCATCATTTGCTTCATACACTTGCTACTCAATCAATCGACCAGAACAGCAAAGCCGGCAGCAGTAGGAGTAGCTTCACTAAAATTGATCTACTAGATATGAAACCACAAAAGCAAGCATCAAAGAAAAGACACACAAAGTGAGAGATGTACGAACCAGATTGCTTGCTGGGAAGAAAGGTAACGAGAGGCAAGGTTGAAAACTCTACTAGAGAGAGAAGTTGAGTTTTACATGGGTGAGAGGGAAGTTAAACAGACTCTACTGGACAGTTTTAATGAGAACTTTTAGTTTACCATTTTTTTTTAATAAATTTCTAGTGGGAAGGGAAATTATGGGATGTCAGACATTTATTACTTGAAAAAGTTCTTGTACATTGGTCGGGGTACATGACGATTTTACCCGAAAAAAGAAACCAATGGACTTACATCATAAACAAACCAAAATTAAAAACTCTGTCCATGACAGAAATTTCTATCTCACTCTAAGACCTTGTAAAGGCCTGGTTCACCAACTAGTAGACCTTAAATAATAAGCCCTACCACCAAGTAAACCATTACATAACAAAAAGGAAAAATAAAACCTAGACCTATTTCACCAAGAATAAGGCCTAACCCAAAGAGATGTTTAGAACTTAAGAGACCTTATTCAAGAGAAATGTCAAAACTCACCAAGAGTTAAGGCCTCATAAACAAACAAATAGGTAAACAACCAAAGACCTGAATCAAACCATTTGGCCAAGAATCAATAGCCCTACTCGAAAGCAATTTAACAACCTGCAACTTGATCTCCTTGAAAATTATGCTCCAACCTGCAACTTGATGCATAACAACTTGCATCTTAATAACAAACTTGCAAGTTGAAGGAGTATCAACTTGCAAATTCAAAATGCAATTTGCAATAACAAACTCAAGACACAATCTTCCATCATAACAACTTGCAAAAACCCAAATCAGCATACCAGCCCGGCACAAATTTTTCCCGCAAGCAAGCATCCTGACACCAAATCAGCTTGAAAAAATTCACCAGAACAGCAAATAACATATCAGCACTCTGTCCAGCACAGCAGACTGAAAAATCTGCTCTCCACACAGCGACCTGGACCATAAAACAGCATTTAAAAACTCCAGAATGCCAACGAACAAACCAGGACTCTGTTCCACACAGCAAACTGAAAAACAGTCATATACAACACTCTGTCCAGCACGTTTCAATTACCGAAACCAGCACTCTGTCCCAACAACGGCCCTGGAAATCCAAACTACTGCTGCTCCGCAACTACGACATTCCAATTTATTGACAAAACTCTGCCTATTATCACAAAAACTTCCTCTATTCATGACCATGACAAACATAAGCCATACGGCAACTGTCAAGCAAAACCAACCCTGCCAAATGCCTAGGCAAGTCATTCGCTCCAAATGTTAATTCCTAGGTAAAAGCACATATTTTTTCCAACCAATATTTTCTTTGGAAAATGCAAGAATTACCAATAAATTTTGTGTTGGAAGAAATGCTTTTTAGCAAGGAAACGGGAAAAAAAAATTAGGCCCTGCTTAGTTCACAGTTTACTGTAAATGCAAATCAATTGCTCAAAAATTATTTGTAAATACATTTTCCATGCAAAATGATTTATAGGCTTGCTTGACCATTTTTTGAGTCTTGCGAAATAAGTATCTCTTACCATTACATCCACCGCTACCACTACTACCACCAACAAACCCCACTACTAATCACTACCACCACAAATTTCAACCATCAACATCACCACCACTGACCGCAACCATCACAACTACAACATCCACCAACACCCACTACCTTAAGGACCATAACGACTATCGTCGTCATTTTGCAAATTGTCTTCACCACTCCTAGTCATGTGTTTAATTTGTAGAAATTCTTAATCAAAATGAATTTTTTTTGGAAAAATCGATTTTCAATAAAAAAAAATTGCTTATGATAACCAAGCACTCAAACTTAAAAAATTATTTGCATTTGTAGTAGATTTTTTGTGAACCGAGCAACACGATAGCTAGGACTTGCACCAACAAATTGTCCAAGGATTTTTTTTTTTTTGGAAAAAGTTTTCGCCAACAACATTTGTATCATTGCCAAGAAAAAGACCATTGTTATTGTAGTGAACAAAGCTCTAAGAAATCACAATTCAATTTACTCAATTTGTTTTTAGACTTCAACATGAACAATTGGTTGATAGAGCTTCTAATAACTAGATAATATGAGCGATGATCCCCACCAATTTTTTTTTTGTAATTTGTCATATACATCAATGAAATCAGAGACAAAACCTTTACTTAACAAAACAACACTCATTCGATTATGCACCAATTTCTTATGAACGTTACGCTTCTTGTCCTACAAACTATATATTTTATTTTACATCCCAAGTTGCAATGCCATGATGGTCGTTTCAAAAGTAGAATACCAATCATCTTTTGAAATTGCAAATCATGTTGTGTCTTATGAAATTGCATATAATGAGGGATCCGAATTCACATCCAAGACATTTCACAAAGGTAAACAAAAATAGTCATTTCTAATTGCTTTTATTAGGGAGTGTTGAAGGTGCGATACAATTACTGAAATGACATGTCAAAGTCCAAAGACAGGGACACATAATATGATTGAAAAGTGGGTAGTTGTGTCAACGACATGAAACACAACCAAATGATTCACATGGCATGCTGAAAGCATGGCACTATTTGACATGTATACAAGCTACAAGGAAAAAGTGTGTGTTCTTGCCAGCAACATTAATCGCACACATCACACATTCAAATACCCAAAACCAAACAAATCAAAACAAAGCAAACGAGAGCAAGGGCCCAGTGTAGGCAATTTGTTAGTAAAATGCAATGAGCCCATCAAAACAATCCCGCCCTCATCCCTGGCCAAGGAATGTGATGTCTCGAAATATGTCAAAATTTTATGAAATATTTCTTATTTTGGAGTTAGAAAATATCTTTCAAAATTAAAAATATTAATTTATTTTCATTAGCGAAATTCTTTTTAACCCAATATAACCTTATTTTAGTATTATAAATTTGTCAAGTGAGTAATTCTTATGCAATATGTTGTTTGTATGAAAAAAGGGCCTGCCTAATAAAAGTTAGGGCTTAGGCAATAATCGACTACGTGGTCTATATCTCAAAGGGATTAGAAAACTAATAGTTTCATATATACTTTTGTATATATTTATGAAGATCATAATGTATAACATTAAATCTTCTTATAAAAAATTGTATTATTTTTATCAGTTATGATCCATAATATATATTGTTGACTTCAAAATTACAAACAAAAGCCTTACGCTTTTTTTCACACAAAGAAAAATATTTCTTAAAACCAAGGGACTAAAATTGTCTTAAAAAAGAAAACACAGTCCTTGCCCCTGACTTTATTGTTTTCCTCATAGAAGACTCGTGAATCGTGATGCCTACTTGCCTAACCTTCTAGGTAAGGATGGCAATGGGGCAGATTTGAGCAAATTCATCCTCCCCCCGTCAGGGATCACGGATCCCCGAATCTGGCCCGCCAATCCATTTATATTTTTTAATCCATCCCCGCCCCACATGGGTTGGCAGATATTTGCCCCGCTAATATGTTTACAAATATGCAATTGTGTTGGTGGTTGTTGGTTCCCCGCCCCGATCCGCTCTGCCAAGCTGTTTTGGGCTTGAATTTTTGTAGTTTCATATTGGGCCTGAATTTTTCAGGCTCATTTTGCAGGCTTGTATAATTTTTGTTTCAAAGTAATTGAACTATTAATCAGATACCAATTACATATCTTGGCAGGCTTGACATAACGTGACTACACTTAGACATTTCATCCAGTAGACATATAACTAATAAACATAATGCATTGATTTCACCCGTCCCAGTTCTTATGGAGGAGAGAAATTCACAATCAATCTTGTTACTAAATCACTTTTTATTTCTAAAAGTGAGGAAAGAATGGTAGACATTGCTAATGTTCAGGCAACACCTTATTTTTAATAGATGATTTGTTTCTTTTGTTCTAAGAGTCCATTAGGATTTGTTAATAGCAACCTGAATTTCTTCAAGAGATCTCCCTTTTGTTTCAGGTACCATCAGGTCCATCACTATGATGAATAGAACAGCTAGTGTGTTAGTCACTGCGTAGATGATAAAGGTACCTGCAATTCATGAAATACTTGTCAGAACAACAATATGTATATAGTTTCAATTTTGATTATTTCTTTGTTGAAGATACATGTTCGACACAATGAGATTCATTCCCAAAAACACTGCTTGAAAGAAGAAACATGTTCGTCTACACCCAAATGCCTAAGATTGGTTGTACTTGGATTCATTGGTCTCCATTTCAACATATCTTAATGAATGAGGTAAATCATTTATGATATTATTGATATATACCAACTTTATAATGGTTTTCTATATAATTCTCATTTGGTAATGCTAGAGTTTTATATTAACGATATTATTATTGTTAGTTAAAAAAAAAGTAGAACTGTTGAACAGAAAATGTAGAGGTTTACCATAAGAACTCCAAGCCATGAGATAGTTGAAACTTGAAAGTCTAGGAACACAACCACGAACCAAACCAGTTTGTTAAAGTAGGCATGCATTTATCTGCAATCATTTAAGAGTAAAAGAGATTGAAAGATTCTACAAATGAAAACACTCGCGCACACACAAAAATATCCGAAACAAACAAGAAAAACCTGACATTTTGGGCGAAACAAACAAGAAAAACAAAAAGAAATAAGGAGAGAAATTGAGCGTGTTCACGGACCAAAACCTAACATGGAAAGGGGGAATGGAAGAGTTTTAGTTGCTTAAGAAGATGAATATGGGAAAAAAAAAAAAAAAAAAAACCATATGATGCATTTTGGGTTTGTTGCGGGAAAATTGTTAGTGATGAAACCTTTTGCATTATCATGTCATGTGTGTTGAGTTTGTGTGGATTTTAACAAATTTCAAGCATAAATATGATGCATCACTAAGACAAGAGAAGAGAGAGTGGTCATAGTGAAAATTGTAGTGAGAAAATGACACCCTAAATTAGAGCATAAAGATAGAGGAAAGAGAAAAAAAAAAAAAAAAAAAGTCACAATGGTTGGTTGTAAACCCTAAATCTCTCACTCAGAATGTAGTATGGACAACAAATGAGAGTTTCAACAGCAAAAAAGAAGAGCTTCAATTCAGACTGTTTGTGTGGAGGACACTGAGAGGCAAAGTCCAAAATGAGAAATCGATTGGGTTATGGTTTTTTTTTTTTTTTTTTTTTTTTAAATTTTATAAGGGTCAAGGGTATTTCTATAATTTCAATATTTAAATGGATATCATGGGGCGTAAATGGCCAAATCCATATCCGCCTCAAATAATATTCGATGGATGCGGTTTGGATATTCGTATCCGCTCCGAAATCTGTTTAGGCACACCAAAACTGCTCCAATCGGTCGTCGATGCGGATATATGTGAAAACCGCCCCACTACTATCCCTACAGTACTTGGTTGCGTTGATTCATCTCCTGATGAAAAAAAGGAAAATTCTAGGGGTCGAGGGAAAGGAAGCGAGGGATGGGTGGAAGCCACCCATCTCCCTCGAGATGAGCGTCATCGCGTATCTCAAATCTGATGCACTCATCTCGAGGCAAATGGATGGTTACCACCCATCCTTCGCCCCTTTACCTCGCTCCCTCCCTCGCTCTGTAGCAAAGCTCTGAAAAAAATGCTCCAGCTGTCCCCACGTGCCAATGCTGAGTCCCAGTTTTTAACACACGTGTCTTCTCTTCCTCCCAAAACAACTGTGGTGGCCAGACCTCGATATCCACTTTTCACCACCACACCACTATGTTGTTGAAATTGAGAAGAATTCGAGAGCGAGAGAACAAGCAAAACGGATCACACGCTCTCCATTTCTTTCTTCAACCCTCTCAATAATTTATTCAAACATATCATCTTCGCTAGATCGTCTCGCCACTCAAACCTCTCTCTCTCTCTGCAAATCTCTCACTCAAAATTCTTATTCGTCTTCTTCTTCGCTGCTCCGAACCCTAATTACCCAATCTGGAGCAGTTGAAAACAATCGGTCGGGAGCTCGCAATGGGCTCCCAAGGCGGATGGGGTTTATCCAAGGAGTTCCTAGATCTCGTCAAGTCAATTGGGGAAGCTCGATCCAAAGCCGAGGAAGATCGGATCGTTCGCCACGAGATCGAAACTCTCAAGCGCAGAATCATCGAACCAGACATACCCAAACGCAAGATGAAGGAGTACATAATTCGTCTCGTTTACATCGAGATGTTAGGTCACGAAGCCTCATTTGGGTACATTCACGCTGTCAAGATGACCCACGATGATTCTCTCTTGCTTAAGCGAACTGGCTACTTGGCGGTCACTCTGTTTCTCAATGAAGATCACGATTTGATTATCCTCATTGTTAATACAATTCAGAAGGATTTGAAGTCGGATAATTATCTTGTGGTTTCTGCTGCATTGACTGCTGTTTGTAAATTGATCAATGAGGAGACCATTCCTGCTGTTTTGCCTCAGGTGGTTGAGCTTCTTGGCCACCCTAAGGAGGCTGTTAGGAAGAAGGCTATCATGGCTCTGCATCGCTTTCATCAACGAGCGCCCTCGTCTGTTGCTCATCTCGTCTCCAATTTCAGAAAGGTGGGGTTTACAGCTGCTTTTTCCGCTTCAAGTTTTGTTTTTGTTGTTATATTGCATTTTTGTTAAGTACTTGGGTCATTTTTGTGTAATTGCAAGTGTAGTTAAGGTGAAATGCTGTTGACTGTGTATCAAAGTAGTTATCTTTCAACACAAACTGAAAATGCTCACAAGTAAAACTTGGGAATGGAGGAGGCAGTAAATTTTGGCAAAGATGGTTTACCTGAGATTTTAAGGAGGAGCTTGAAGTTTTCTCGCCGAAAAAAAATACTACTAAAGTATTAAAAAAATTAGTTTTCCTTTTTCCATCTCTCAGTAGTGGAACAATCAGGGGGTGGAACTCTCTCTCATTGAGGTTTTTTTTTTCGAGGTGGAGCTCCCATTGTGCTATCTCCTTCGATCAAAGCTTGAGTAATGGTGGGCACTACATAGTTATGATATCCAAACCAAAGTCAGTTCTAAATTAATGGATTGAATTTAGTGATCTGTTCCCACCTTTTTTTCTTTACCTTTATACTCCGTAAGACTTATATGCACCAAAGTTAAAAATAAGAGTGAATTGCTGAGATGGCGAAGTTTAAAGAGAAAGGTTACCATACCCAATGACCATAGGAGGAGATCAGAGCAAGGAGAAAAAAGTTTAAATTTCTGTTATCGAGACTTTTGGGTGGAACCGACCTAATGATGATCCAACACCTTCAACGTTGGTGTTTAATTAACAACTTAATCATAATGACTAATAGTTTACTAATACTTTATTAGTAATTAATATAACCAAATGGTTAATTAATAACTAAATAACTCAATAGCCTTTAATGTAAATTCTACCACCCAAGCCCCATGCTGAGGACTCTCCACAACTGACACAGTTCTTGATTAACATCAATTCACGTAAATTAGTGTTGTCGAATGAGTCAAATTACTGATCATGTATATTTATATTTGTTCAATTGTGAATTATCTAATATTAAAAATTATTGTGGTTCCGCCTCAACTTCATCCCAACTCCGTTGCAACTCATAAGACTCTTGAAGCGGTTGCCAACGCTTTGCAGCCCAGACTAGCTAGATCCGTGAGGTCTAATAATGTTATTCAAAGTAGCCCACTAATCCACCGCTTTTCATAATCTAACAAATACTATTTTTGTATAAACAAATATAGCACAATAATAACACTTAATCAGAAGAAAGATTTGATTTCAAGAATTGTTGATCAGAAAAGTGATGGTTAGCTTTATGCTTTGAATTAGGATATAGTTTGCTTGCCAAAAGAGGTGGGTGATATTGGTATTTGTCGTCTAGAAATGATGAATAAAGCACTCCAATTGAAGTGATTATGAAGATATGGTATTGAGAAGGTTGGTTTGTGGAAAGAAGTTATTAAAGATACATATGATCCATTGGGGTCAAATTGGCTTCCTAGGCAACCAAACAGTTCGTACAATTCTAGTACATGGAAATCCATATCTAACTATAAGATGATTTCATCCAAGGTATTGAGGTGGTTTTGGGAAGAGGAGATCAAGTTAAGTTTTAGGTTGATAGGTGGGCTGGGGATGATACTTTAATATTTTCAAGGTTGTATATTACCAAGGTTGTATGGTTTATGTAATAAGAATTGTGAGTTGCAGGTTGAGTTTGGTCGTTAGGTTGATGGCAAGACATGGGACCTGCACCTTCTCAAGGTTGCACTTTTCGAAGGGGAGTTGGTGAATTTGTTGAACTTTCAAATATTTTTTGGATGATACGCCGTTTGGTTTGGCGTATGATTATTGGGTATGTATTGGGTACAAAGGATGATAAGGATAAATGTTTCTCGATAAGCTTGTGTTTCTCTAAATTGGTGATGGGGAATCTTCTTTTGGGAGAATGCCTTCTAGAGTATTTTTCTTCATATGGGTGGAAGTATGGAACGTGTTACCGACCAAGCAGGAGTTAATGGATGAAGTATGGACATCAATGAAGTGTGCTCAATAGAGGTTTAATACTTTCCAATCATTGTGTTTTTTGAAATAAGACAGAGGAATCTATTGATCATCTTCTTATTCTCCGCCCCTTTATTGCTTAGCTAAGTTTTGCTGCTATTTCTGAGTTTTACATGTAAGCTATACTTGGTCATTCATTTTCGGAATGAATTGAACAGTTATAAGCAACAACCAAGACCATGTCAGCCTTCACACTTTTTGGCAAATGGGCAAAGATGCACCAACTCACCGGAAAACCTTCGTATCGCGTGTCAAATACGTGTTGGACACTGACACGCGTTCGACACGCGCTCGATACGTATTGGACACGTGGTCAACGGTCAAAATACGTTGACAGACCCGGACACGGTCTGGACACGTTGACAGATCGATGGACATCACGATGGACAGATCGATGGACATCAATCAATCTGTCGAGAGCGAGAGATTTGTTGAGAGGGACCGATCGATCGATCGGTTGAAAGGGAGAGAGAGGGAGAGATCGATTTCGAGTTTTCGACAGAGAGAGAGGGAAATATCTTACCTTCTTTCGTTTGTTATGACAAGAAGAATAAGAAGAAGAAAGGAAATGGGAGAAAGAAGGAAAGGCGTTGGGGGGATCACTTTGAAACACGCTTTTCTTTTTCATGCCTGGTCTTCTTTTCAAAACAATAAGCCAATGCTACTTCTGGTCTTCTTGTCATAACAGTAAAAACCCTAACTCTAATTAGATAACAAATACCCAACTTAGGTCTTGAGATTGGGCTTTTAAAATTGGGCCATTTAAAGCTATTCTTGGACCAGACACCTTTGGCCAAGCCTCGAACTAACTCTTGGACCTTTTGCTTCCATGTTTTTAACAACATTTAGTTTTGCCCCTTGGGCCTTTTGCTCATTGTTTTGCTCCTTTTATTTGCATGTAAACATTCGAAGCCATGTATATGTTAAAAAAATATATATTAAAAAATTAAGTTTCACCGTGTCGCCGAGTCCTATTTTTTAAAAAATTGTCGAGTCGCCGTGTCGTATCCGTGTCCGAGTCCGTGCGTCCTTGCAAATGGGTTTGGGATAGATTAGTTCATGCTTTAGTTTGGAGAGAAAGGAACAATAGAAGTTTTAAAGAGGTGTAGAAATATGTGGAGTGGAAGAATTATGGATAGTTACTGTCTGGCTTTGGGGCACTTACTAGGATAGATTTAAAGATGTCAATTTTGCTTATGGTATGTTTAACTGAGAATGTGTAGTTTTCCCAAATACCTCATGATGTAAAAGTTTTAGGGACTATGGTGGCTTTTTGTCTTGTTACCACCACTTCCCATCCTTTTAACATGCCATCAATACAAATTTTGTTTTTTATTAAAAAATGCGTAAGGTGGATGCAAAACATAAAATCCATCTTCTCCATTGTAGTTGGATTAGCAGGCTATGGTCACATTTCATGGCTCTTTTCAATCTATGTTGGGTTATGCCTTCATCAGTAGAAGGTATACTAAAGGTATGCCTAGGTGTTAGGTCATATCTCGCCAAAATGGAAGGTGTTGCCTTTTGCTTTTTGTTGGATTATGTGGAAAGAACGTAATAGCATAATTTTCAACAGCAAGGTTTCATACTTTGAATCAGTCCATATGTGTGTTTTAATGTATATGGTGTTGGGTTTCTTATCATCGTCTTTTCAACGAGTGTTCTTCGATTCTTTGTCATCATCATCATCAAAGTCCATTCCCGATATTTTCGGGGTCTTTGATTCTTTGTATGCCAAATTTTTTTTTAGAGTTGGTAGGTTAAATGTTAAATGGTTCAAGAGACTTAAAATAATTACGAGAAATTAGGATTTAATATTTTATAGGAAAAGTTTGTTTATTTAGCAAGTTTAATTGTCTTTTTGGGCGATTTGTCTTAGGCTAGGATTTAAGCAATTTGTATTTTGATTAAGATTTGAATTTTTGTTTAGGAGTCTTAGTTTGTCTTTGTTCTTTTTGGAGTTGAATAAAGTAAAGTTTAGTTGTAGGAATTTTGTAGTGTTCTCTTTGCAAATTGCTATTTTGCTTCATTAAACAACTTATCTGATAATGATGTCTAGCATAGCATTATCGCTACTTGCAAAACAGTTGATCATGGTTTGAAAATGATTGGCATGGAGACCTTGATATAGTATAATGTAAGCGGGTATTAGTATGGTATTAGTTAAATTCTAATTGGGTCTGTTAAGTAAAACCTATAATAGTAAGGGCATTATTAGCCACTTAGGGTTAGGTTAGTTAGCTTGTCAAAGAAGTTGGGAATATTATTAGTAAACAAAGCATTGTTGATTGTTCTTTGATTGATTGATTGAAAAGAATAGTTATTAGGATTTATCATGGCTTTATTTCAATTCTTTCTTCGTATTTCGATTCTTGCTTCGTTTATTTCAATTCATGTTTAGTTCTATCGATATCATAGTCGAAATGGTTCTAGCTATTTGATTCGATTTGAAGAAAATTTGCTTGAGAAGAAAGAGAGAAAAGTGAAGGAGGGTAAGAGATTTTGATTGAAGATCATTGAACAATCAAGGAGAAGTATAAAAAAAGAGGATAAATGGATATAACCATTTGATTTGCTTGAAACGAAACCTTTACTGTGTGGAGAAGCCAGATTAGAGATTGAAGAAGACGTGTAGTGACCAACACATCAGCCTGCACCATTACTCGCACCTAATCGCGACCTCTAGTCTGTTCAGAGTCACCGTAGACATTGCCTGAGTTATTCCATCTGCGGATCGCCACCTTCGATGGTGTTTGATAACACAACCAGGTTAATGCTCATCGCTATTGGATTTGGAACCCTACACAACCACTTGGGTTGATCCTGTTTGAGAGATTAATTTGTAGTGATTAATCTATTCCAATATTATCAACCAACCACTAGATCTGTTGATATCACCAGAACCCACCCACTCCGATAAGCCCCCCCGGCTAGCAACATCGCTGCACAGGTGTGCTACATTGTTGCTGCTAGTGGGTGAAACTATCGAGCCTGTTTTTGTTTCAGATTCAACATGTTAAGTGCACCCTGTTAAGTGTTTGTGTAGACCACCAAAAGGCAATTGGGTATTTTTAAATAGGTCCCTGGTTTGTTCTTGAATTTCTAGAACAGTCCCCAAATTCTTGAAGTATTGTAAATCAGTGTGTGACAGTCAACAAGTTATGTACACCCCATAATCAGTGAGAACACCCATCAGTAAAAAAAAAAAAAAAAAAAAAGGAAAAAAAAAGAGAGATGCATATTATTTCCAATATTCATATCCCTATTATTCCTATGTTATTCTTCGTTTCCATACCATTTTCAATATGACCCAAGCCCAATACCCCGCGGTGTCCAATTCTCATTATCAGTTTTCCTCTTCTACATCACAATACACTTATGTCCCTCATTACCCCCAACTTGAACCCGTTTTTCCTATACCACACTTCCACTGTAATGCAGGTTGAGATAGACAGAGAAGTTTCGCAGAGATTTAAGAGAAAGAAGAAAACAAACAGGAGCAAGGGCGGCGGGGTTGAACTTGCGCATGATCAAGATAATTGACAAGGAGATTAGAGAGCTTCAAGCAATATTGGAAGTGCATGAACTTGAACAAATGCGAAAAGAACAAGACGAGCCATTCTGTTTGTCAGAGTCATTCCAGTTTTTTGAGAAAATTAAGGGCACTATCACACATACCTGATTGCCGATATGTGAGCCATTTGACTTGTCGATTTCTTTCTCATTTTTTGGCTAAGAGGACAATGGTTCTACGGTGGTAGACACAGTAAATGACGTTGATCCATATTGGAAAGTTTTTGTACTATAAGCTTATGTGCATGAGTCTTCTCAACATGTTTATTGCAAATTATGGTTCTTCGAGTCACCTTGCTTTATTTGAGTTTGTTCAGTTATTTTTAACAAGTATGTATCGTGGAAAGGTTCAAGGTCGACTAATTCAAGTGCACTTTACATTGTGTTCTGTGACCGGTTGTTTGTGTTCATCGGACTTCTTCGACTTCAAGCTCGAGGACGAGCTTCTTCAATCCGGGGAGATTGATGTAAACGGATATTGGTATGGTATTAGTTTAATAATATTAATTGTAACTGGGCCTATTTAGTAAAACCCATAATAGTAGTTGGGGGCATTATTAGCCAATTAGGGTTTGGTTAGTTAGCTTGCCAAAGAAGTTAGAAATATTATAAATAAGGGAAAACATTGTTCATTGTTCTTTGGTTGATTGATGAAAAGAATAGATATTGTCTTAGTTGTTTTTCAATTAGGAGTTATCATAGCTTTATTTCAATTCTTGCTTTGTATTTCGATTATGTTTTCGTTTATTTCAATTCTTGTTTAATTCTATCACAATAATACTAAATGTTGAGTCGATGCGAACTATGCATTGTTGTTAAGAAATGTCAGGCCTCATTATGAAAGTTATCATTCCACTGTCTGAACCATTTTGCGTCTGGGTTGCTTTAGTGTTACACTTGGCCAACGTGACCTTTTGAGTCAGCTCAAAATTCTAAACTTCCCAAATTTTTAAATCAACTAATTTCAAAAGTATCGGTAACTCTACAGTTTTGTTCGTCAACTACTTTGATTTTTAATAAACATTCAAGTGCTTTGTTGGACTTGGTGATTCTCCTTTGTCATTCTTGTCACTTTTATATATATGTGTGTGTGTGTTTTCTTCCTTAAATTCTTTTCCTCTCTTCTGTTATTTTATTGGTTATATTCTATGATGAAAGAAAGATCACATCATCTAACAAATACCTTTCATGATATCATTTTTTCACTTTATTGTAGAAGCTCTGCGATAATGATCCTGGAGTCATGGGTGCCACATTATGCCCTCTTTTTGAGCTTATCACGGTTGATGTAAGTGCTTATAAAGACTTACTCATCAGCTTTGTAAGCATCCTTAAACAAGTAGCTGAACGCAGATTGCCCAAGAGTTATGACTACCATCAGATTCCAGCTCCATTCATTCAGGTGTGTTATGTTGTGTCAATGATGTCATCTAATTGTTTGTTGCATCTATACTGCTGGAATAGCTTCGTCTAAGCTGTTGTTACAATTATTTGTCAAATTTTTGTCAGCAAGACATGATCAGTAATGGTGCTTTTAGCCAATACAATATACCAGCCACATCTATTGTAGAGATCCTCAAATAACTCTTAGGCGACTAAAGGACCACAAGTGGCCGGTCTAGCTTTGAAGCCTTGACCCAAACCACTCAACTCAATAGGTTCAATCACATATTTTTCAAACGTAGCCTATCAAAACAGTCTTGATCAGACTTGCAGTGAAGCAGAAGTCTCAACCACAATTATTTCCTTGCTTAATCAATCCTTCAACTCGTAGGAGATAAACAACTCCTCTATGAGAGGAGCTTGGCTGTGTGACAGACGTCTGGTAATCATATTATGATACTGTGGAAAGAAGAAACAGGTGGATTTTTGAAGGAAATAAAGCTGATGTCTATTCAACCTGTAGGGACGTCAAATCTCTTTTGTGTCATCGGCCCAGGTTTGGGATAGTCTTCTGGGCATCGATTTCATTGTCACTTCTACGTTCGAATTGGCCAACTTGTTTAAGCTTTAAGGACTGTTAGTATCTGTTTCTTTAGTCTTGTGACCTACTACGGTTAAAAGAAAAGTTCCCCTACTTTTCCTTGTCCAGAGCACTCAGCTTTATTGTGGAAGAAATTGACAAGATGTGCGGAATTCTCTTTGGAGTGATAATAATATAAATTCCACCTTGTTATTAAATGGTATATAACGCGTGTAGATGACTGTGATTAGGGCTGAAAACTAATAACATTTAATCTTTACCACTACTATAAATTCCTAAAAATTGGGAAAAAAAAACTCAAACTCAAACACCCCAAACATCAAGTCCGTCATAGTTAAACAAAAATCCCACAAATCAAGCGTCAATGCGGGCAAAGTTGATGACAATGGACTCTCCATCTTGTTGTTTTTCTCTGCTTCTGGTAGTGGAGTTTTAGTTGAGTATGGAGAGGTTTGGGGAAAAGAGTGAAGAAGAGACTAGTGTGAGACTTGACTTTTCAGTGTCCAGCAATCTCACACATACAAGAAGTTCTACTACTTATATTTATTTTCTAGGCAAGTGATTTTTTAAATGATTTTTGCTTAGTTAAGAGTACAAGTTGAGTACAAGAGTGAGGAAGAGACTAGTGCTCGAGACGACTTTTCATAGTCCAGAGTTCACATGCATGAAGTAAAACGATGTATTTGAGTAAAGCAAAATGAACTAAGACTAGTTACTTTTTCCTTGAGTAAAGTAAAATAAAGTAAGATTAGTTTACTAAAATAAAGTAAGGTTAGTTTACTTTTAGCCTTGAGTAAAGTTAAATAAGTTAGACTAGTATACTTTTTGCCATTTCAAAGCCAAAGTAATAATATTTTTATGTTATTTTAAACATGTACATAGTACTTCGGTCATTTTTTAAAATTAATTTATTTATTTATTTTTAAACCGAAAGCCAACCAAACTTATCGTTTTTTGCAACTTTCTAAACCGAACCAAACCAAAACCGTAAAAAAAGGAAAATTTGTCGGTTTGGTCGATTTGATCGGTTATTTTTTCAACTCTAATTATGATACCCTAAATTCCATATTTCGAGGAGGTGGTGCGATGAAAGACACCAAGTCCAAAAATGAGGTGATGGTGTTGCCATGATTTATCCGACATTAGTCAAGGAACCGTTGGTTTAAAGTTGTGCTATTTGCGTTCTTCTTTAATTGACGCCTCAATTTTATGTTGGCAGATCAGATTGCTGAAAATTCTAGCATTGCTAGGTAGTGGTGACAAAAATGCAAGTGAAAACATGTATACAATTCTTGGTGACATATTCAGGAAGTGTGATTCTTCTAGCAACATAGGCAATGCTGTTCTATATGAGAGTATATGTTGTGTTTCATCGATATATCCAAGTTCCAAATTGTTAGGTTCTGCTGCTGAAGTAACATCCAGATTTTTAAAGGTAACTCATATTATCTAATGTGAATTTTTGAAACTTTGCGATGGCCTTTTCTTGTTTTACGTAAATGTTCTCTATCTTCATTTTCTTGCTATCTTATAATGACTGATGTCTTCTTACTTTTTCCGTTGCCAAGTGTAGAGTGAAAGTCATAATCTAAAATACATGGGCATTGATGCTCTTGGTAGGCTAATAAAGATAAATCCAGACATTGCAGAAGAACACCAATTGGCAGTGATTGATTGCTTAGAGGTTTGTTGCAAATCCCTTCTCAGTGGTACATTATGTGAATGCTTAGAGGAATTCATGTTGCTTTTGTATTACAAAACTGCTCCATAGTTGAATTATCATATCAGTATTATTTGCAAAGAGATTGAAGGTATTGCGCTTACATTACATACTGGCTTGTACATAGTTCCACTTATCTGAAAGGGGGCAATAATTTATTTTTCTACGAAAATAATGTTGGTCCGTCAGGTAAAGAAGCATGAAAAGAAGATAAATTATATGTTCAGTGATTTTGTATAATAGCCCTTGATGTCTTTAGATTCTTTCTTCTAATCAAGTACATATGAGGTGGAATTTGGAGTATGATCCACAGCCCATTCAAGCAAAAAATTATAGAATAGAATGAAAACACTTCCTCTGAACTGGTGGCATCTCATATACTTCTTGTTTATTGCTTTGGAGCAATTTTCAGGAGATGAAATGTTGTTTATTAATCTTGACAGCTATATAAACTATTTATTTTTGCCTCAGGCCAGAGTGATCCAAACTGATGTACTTCGCACATTTATGTGTTATTAATGATTTTGCTTCTGTATGGAGCGACTTAGTTCTTGCGACGGAGTGTTCTTTTGCTATTATAATTGTTGTTATACATCAGTAAATTACTGAAATTAGTGTCGAATTTTTGTTGCTCCAAGTCAATTAGAGATGTGATTCTTTGCAAATTATCTCAATCTATTCAATAAGGACACTTTATTTTCAAACAAATCCTGTATCCTTATGAACTGGACACTGTAATACCACGTTTAGATCTTCAATTTTTTTACATATCTTTTGAAGGTTCCAATATTTTCAGTTTTTCACCTATAATGAGTATAAAGATAGGAATATTGATCAACAAGTAAAAAACGTGTCAAACAAGATGGAGTTCATAACAAACTTATTATAGTTAATGTTTCGACGTGTCCTTGTATTGGTGAAGTTTTTACCCATCATGTTAGACACGCCGTACCCGTGTCAGACACCGACTTAGTTACTTGTGTTGTTACATAGATCATTTTGGTATGATACAATGTTTTCTGTGCAATAAGCACCTCTTGGATGGGGTTGTTGAAGTAGGTATACGTCAGTGCATTTTCTGTATATTTAGGTTTATGATTTGTTATAAGATAATTCACATGTATTGTATGTTCCATTTCAGGATCCTGATGATACTCTGAAAAGGAAGACTTTTGAATTACTATACAAAATGACTAAGTCATCCAATGTGGAAGTGATAGTTGACCGAATGATAGATTACATGATAAGCATTAACGACAATCATTATAAGACAGAAATAGCATCTCGCTGTGTTGAACTTGCAGAACAATTCGCTCCAAGTAACCAATGGTTCATTAAGGTACATGTACTTTTATTTCAACTTGTCTGCTCTCACAATAAGGTGAATTTTTGTCGTTGTAATCTTTGCCGTTCATCTATTTCTAAATTTATTCTCTCCTCCAGACCATGAATAAGGTCTTTGAGCATGCAGGTGATCTTGTAAATGTTAAAGTTGCACATAATCTGATGCGTCTAATTGCTGAGGGATTTGGAGAAGATGATGATGGTGCAGATAGTCAGCTGAGGTCATCTGCTGTATGTAACTTCATTAGTTTTATTCACTTAACAGTTTTTTTAGCTTACAGGTATTTACCATTTGATAGTGTTGTGGGTTAATGATGATTCTTGTAGATGTCGGAATTTCTATCTATTTTAAGAAAAACATGCCAGGGAAGATTTTACTTCATTAGCTCTATTATGTTTCTAACAATTAATTTTTCCAAATTTGAATTATTTTGTGCCATGGCATAGGCATTGTCTATGATGTCTGACATGTAATTGTTTATGATGTTCATGATGATCCAATCGTATTCTTTGACAAGCATATTGATTGAATAGGAATTTAAACCTTACATATCCTGTATATTTTATGTTCAACAGATATTTTTATTTTCTACTTTTCTGCTTATTAAATTCTAATTCTTCCAATAAAATTATATTCAAATGGTTGATCTGACGAAAATGTGATGCAGGTGGAATCTTATTTGCGTATCATCGGGGAACCAAAGCTGCCATCTGTTTTCCTTCAAGTACTTATAGTTTCCTTACACTTATTTCTTGTCCCAGTTTTCCTCATCCTGCTACAATTAATGCTGATGAATCATTGTGATATATATATATATATATATATATATATATATATTTTTTTTTTTTTTTTTAATTATTCACTTTTTTGCTTATACCTAATGAGAATTCTCAATTTTCAGGTCATTTGCTGGGTCTTGGGTGAGTATGGAACAGTTGATGGGAAATATGCTGTTTCATATATCACTGGAAAACTATGTGACGTTGCAGAAGCCCATTCAAATGATGACACTGTTAAGGTCTTTTTCTCTCCGTTGATATGTTCATAATAAGTCTTAATATATGGACTACTTGAAGATTTGTACCTTATTTTTGTTGGAAGTTCATGAGAAAGTAACCTTTACAAGTCTTACCTAAAGTTGTTGTTTTTCTAAATGGATACAGTAATATTGAGAGGGTATGATGCTCGAGTAGCAATAAACAGATTTTTAGTACTACAGTAGAATGTTTCCCAACTATTAATATAAATCAACGCTTATCATCTCTAAGACTGGATGACCAGACCCACCATCATAACACTCATAATAGGAATATCGTTATATTAAACGTCGTGACATTTCTAGATGCTTAATGCTCCATCAAATCCCGCAGTTCAGTAATAAACACGACACCTAACCTACCACATCCCACCAGCTCTCTTATAAGCACAATACCTCCAACTCGAGTACTTCCTCTAGCAATTATTGGAACATCATGCGATATCGATGCCGTTCAAGAAATGGATGAAAGATCTCGAATTAGCTCGCACCCCAAAGAAACACATGGTCATGGTCATTTATGAGTCTCGTGAGCTACACAACTGGTTCCTCTCATAATTGATTCTGTTTGTTATCATTCCAAATATCTGAAATGAATTGCTGCGAAGAGGCTGGTATTGTTGCTTAGTAATGTAGATTTGAGCATAAGAAAGAAAAAAAAAAGGAACAAAACAAAACAAAAAGTGCATTCTTCAAACCATCAAAACATCAATCTAAAGTTCCAAACAGTGCATTCTTCAAACCATAACTTGATATTCGCATGATTGTTGAAGTTTATCTTGAAAAACACAACAAGATGTTTATTTTAAATTCCAATTCAGGGCTTGAAATATTTGAATAATATGGTGCTGTGCTTATGAATGACCAATGATTTTGTTGATTTTTCGCAACACTCATTGATTTTCATTCTGTATCAAAGCACGAGGTGTTGATAGGTGCAACTAACAGAGAATCATCATGCTGGATTTTTATCTCAAGTCAAGTGGGACGTTGTTCCTCATTCTCCATGCAGTTCTGGAGTTACCGACGCACAGTTATCTTCATATATTTTTTAAAAGGTGTCACTGAGTTGTATTAATATATTAATAATAACTAAAAATAAAGGGATTAAAGACACTGTTACACAACTTTTATGTTATTTTTTTTTAAAAATCTTATTAGTGGCATGGGTTCCTTGAAAGGTGATTTCTCCTGGAGTTCGTTATTTCATTTTGATTAATTGGCATTTCTAAAGGCATATGCAGTCACAGCAATCTTGAAAGTATGTGCATTTGAAATCGCAGCTGGAAGGAGAGTGGAAGTGTTACCTGAGGTTTGTTATTTTGATCTCTGTTCAGTTCAATCTTCATTATATCCTCTCTCTTCATTATATCTATGATGTAAATTGGTTGTTGTGGAATATCTATGAAGACACTGACTTTGTGTGATATGTACCTGTGCCACATGTGTTTATATTAATTTGGTTACACTGTTTCAGAGGTTTTTGAACATTTTGCGGCAGGGATTTTCCTAATCTAAGAAGGAAGATGTCATTGTTTTTTGGTCTTTATATGCAGGGGCAGAGCCAGAAATTTCCCCTGGGTGGGGAACCACACTTGAAGACACCCAAAAATAAATAAATTCATAACATGGTTTTCTAAGCCATGATAATTAATAATTTAGTAAATATTCATTCAAGTAGAAAACTTTAAATTTCTTCTCAAAGTTGAGTGTGCGTTGGGACTTAAATTAAGTCTTCCCAAAATCGGAATGTTGTATTAGGGAGGGGGCCATTGCAAATGCAAATTGACATAAATCCCGTTAAGGAGAGGTTTCATAGACTTCATTTTCTCTCCTCAAGGAAGTTTGGTTTCATCAGAGTTTGTCTCAATGGTTGTGGTGATATTGTTCGGAACATATTTTTTTCCTAGGAGGAAGCTTTCCAACTGTATGGAATGCTTGTAAGAGATTGTGTTAGGGGGTGATGAGGATGCTTGGGACTGGAAGAAGTGAGAAGATAAGGATTTCACCTTAGGTCTTTCCTTATTAAGTCGATGGAAGGGAGGGAGGACTCCTATCGGAGACCCTCAAAAGTTTACCTTATTTATGTTATATGATAGCCGATAGGTTTATTCCCTCTAGTGGTTTTTTTGTTTGGCAATTTTTTGGGACTGCTTGCTAACTAGAGGTGTTCTCGTGAAGATGGGGAGGGATATTGATGTGTTTGGTGTGAGATGTGGTACTTGTGAGGAATCTTGCTCCCACTTACTCCATTTCACACTTGTTTGTATGGAGTTATTTCCTTGTAAAGTTTGGTATCTGGTGGACTGTACTGAGGTTTATGGAAAGGTGATGGTATTGGAAGGGATGTCCCAATCTCAATCTGTCCGACTTGTCACTTATGTGGAACCTCACTTCGTATGCTATTTGTTGTACTCTTTGGAAGGAGAAAAGTCAGATAATTTTTTAAGGAATATCTGCGGATGTTGAGAATATATCCATGGGAAGGTCTCATGTTACTTTGGTATTGGGCATGGAGGGGCCCAACTACTAAATGTTTAGCCAAGTCCAAAACTATTCAGTGAGTTTAAAATGTTACTCTATGATGGAAAAGTGAATATACTGGGGAGATGTGGGAGTTAATGTTATGGGAATTTGAGGTTATTTGAATCTAGATTCTCATGTACCCAGTACATATTAGTATTTATTAAGTTCACTGAAACTAGGAGTCATTTAGGCTATGAGTGCGGCAAAAAGGAATTTCATCCTAAGGGAATGACATATATATTTTTATCAAATATTACATGATGAGAATACCAAAATATTCAAGGACACAACTTTGAACTCAATATATTTGCATTCCTATTCTTTTTCTCTATGGTACTATCATGAACAGTTGATGAATAAAGTACAACACTTTCTCCGCACTTGCTCTTGCACAGGCCACCCTGTAGGTGTTCTATTTCAACAAGTCCTACGTGTTCTTTTTGTATTTTTGTTTAAGTGATAATTGAGACTTATCTTACTCGAGTTCTAGTTCTTTCTGAATGATCAGTCTGCTAATGTAACAGTTTCTACTTTTTATTTTTTCGGTTGCAGTGTCAATCACTGATAGATGAACTATCTACTTCACATTCAACCGATCTACAACAACGAGCATATGAACTGCAGGCAGTTTTGGGCTTAGATGCTAAAACTGTTGAGAGTGTAATGCCAATGGATGCAAGTTGTGAAGACATCGAGGTAGAGCAATAATTTGTGTTAACTATTTTGTCTCTTTTAATGACGTATATTTGAAATTCTACACGATTCCTCATCAAAACAAGGCAGAGGTGTTCCCCATATGATGCTGCACATTTCTCTTAGAAGTATGTAAATCATCAAAAGAAAAATGATTTTGGTAAAACAGATGATTAAAACAAAATGTTATGTTATTTAATTCCTATAATTTGGCAGCGTTGCCTAGGTTATCTTCATCTTTATGGAGGTGAAATAATGGTAAACCATAAATGTGGATGGTGACCGCTTCCAAGAAAAAAAGTTCATTTGAAAATTCTCTTTCCGTGAGAAGGGACTTACTCCATTTATTTGGTGTGTCGTTTTTCCCCCATCTTTGGCTGTATCAGCATTCTTTATATATCTCTCTTATAATAAATTTGTTTCTGCTAATAAATACAAAAGTATAATTATTGAGGATTTATAACGTTCCACTGTTATTTTATGGGATATCTGTAATTTACTTGTGTTTTACATTGCATGCCTCTTACACAGTTTTTACATACCTCCCCTACAATCTGACATGTTGTGCATTTTTTCACATGCTTTCAACACATAATATCCTCTCAGTCTTTTTGTTTTCATAATTTAGCAGCAATCACTGTTTTCGTGTGAAATATCTTACAAATGTTTTCTGATGATTACCAAACTTCATGTATATGAGTAGTTCTGACATTTTTAAATTTAGAAAAGTTGGTATACGCCTTCCTCTGTGCCACATATATATGTGGGGGTGGTGATCAACATTTTGGTTACAATCACACACACATATATGTAGTTATGTATTGATGTAAGCAAGGAATGTGATTTCTCAAAATATGTCGAAATTTCACTAAATATTTCTTATTTTGAAATTTCCGAAATCTCTTTCGAAATTCGAAATATTTCGAAATTTTTCTGAGAAAAGAAATAAATATTTTAATCTCTGTATTTTTTAACATGTTATAATATTATTTTAGTATCAAAAGTTTTGTTATGTGATTGATTCTTATGTAATATTCAGTTTGTATGATACTAAGAGTCGTGTAAGACTTTTTATGTAGTATTTAAGAAATTAAAATGCATAATTTATATTGTTAAATTTGAAATCATAATTAAAATTTTTACATTTTTTCTACACGAAACGAAATATTTCACGAAATATTTCTTAAAATCAGGGGGTCCGAAATTAACTCAAAAAACGAAATCACAATCCTTGGATGTGTGCAGGTTTTTTTTAGTAATATTAGTATTAGTAATATTGTAACTGGGCCTTTCAGTAACAACCTATAATAGTTGGAGCACTTGTTTTCAATTAGGGTTAGGTTTATTTTCTTATTAGAGAAGTTATGTCACTTATAAATAAGACATAGGTTGTTCATCGTTAGACAGTTGATGGAAGAAAAATAGTTTATTTTGTTTAAATGTTGTTTCAATTCTTGTTTATTTACAACTTTAATTCTTTCATATATATATATATATATATATGAGGTGTGCATTTAGTAGAATATTTTTCTAGCGCTTCTTTCAGATCTCTAGAAACATACATATTTTATATAATATAAAGGTATTGGGAGTTTAGAAACAAAATCTGTTTTTTACTAACCCATGATGATCCTCTTAGTTTTTATTGTAAATTACAGATGCTACATACACATGACTAAATGAAAACTATATGATTTGAGCTTCACCGAACTAAAATTTTGAAGAAAATTTAAGACCAATAGGAATAATGTGTCATAGTTTGAGTTCGTTTCGACATGCATGCCTCGAGATTCATGTTAAGTGAGATAAAGGGATTTCTTTATTAATATCACAAAGTGAGCGAGGGCCCACCTTGGGCGCGACACAAGCCAGTGGTAGGTTGGCTAGCGCCCATTGTCCAAGACCACCCGAAAGGGTAGTTCTTAAACACAAATATCGTTTATCAAGATATTTAATGGTGTGGACCTAAACAGTAACATGTCTCGAGAAACTGTGTCGAAACGATTTAAAACTTGGGCACGTTGTTTCTAGTGTTATCCATAATTTTTATGAAAATTTCAACTCAAACGGAACTCAAGCGAATTAGAAAATAATTTCTAAAATAAAATTTAACAGGGTCCTTAATTTACAATGAAAACTACGGGAGTCCTAGGATAGCAAAAACATTTTTTTGTCCCTTTAATGCCATATATATAACAAATCACATAGAAGAAAGCACAGATAAGTTTGTATATAAACTTAGTTCATAGTTGAGATTTATTGCATCCATTGGGATTTAAAGTTTCCCTTTATGTCTTACACTCGAGCATTGCTCAATAAGAGTGCTTCATTTTGGTTCCCATACCCAACATTTGAAAAAAAAAAAAAAAGTCCAATTTTTTATGTTGGTTAGGCATGCACATGGAACAATGAAAACTTGAGGGTTATTTCTATTCATATTTATGTAAATAACACGAATATTGATGGTGTATATTATTGGCTAAATGAACTTTCACGAGTTATGATGGTGTGTTAATTAAAAATAAATAAAAAATTCTGAAAATTTCTATAAAATTTGATGTTAAAATCTATCATGTCAATGGCTCGACAATATACTTGTGTGTACATTTTATTGCTCATTTGTCCTACTGCATGTTCTCTTTCGGTCCTCTTTTCACGAGTAATGTGTTTTGATCCTTCATGCAGGTGGATAAAAGTCTCTCTTTTCTTGATGGTTATGTTCAGAAGTCTTTACAAAACGGCGCTCGAGCATATGTACCAGAGAACGAACGACCTGGCATGCTCAATATCAGCAGTTTTAAGGGTGAAGATCAACGTGAGACTTCCAGTCATGCACTTCGGTTCGAGGCTTATGAGCTTCCAAAGCCATCCTTACCAGCAAAGACACCTGTGGTTTCACACGGATCCTCAACAGATCTTGTATCTGTATCTGAGCCAGTTTATGTAAAAGAAAGTCAAGCACCACTACCACATTTATCTGATGCAGAGCCCACTGGACTTAAGCTTCGTCTTGAAGGTGTTCAAAAGAAGTGGGGTAAACCAACATACTCTTCACCTGCACCTTCTACCTCTAATTATAATTCCCAGAAGCCCCCAGTTAATGGCGTCAGCCAAGTTGATGGACCGGGGACAACAAATTCACGAACCCGTGATGTTTCTTACAGTTCAAGGAAATCTCAGGTTGATATCAATCCTGAAAAGCAAAAACTAGCTGCTTCATTATTTGGGGGATCGTCTTCAAAAGCAGAGAAGCGGCCAACCTCCACCAGTCATAAGATTTCCAGGACCAGCAGTGCTACTGCTGAGAAAACACAGTTTGCAACTGCTTCAGTTGATTCCACTGAATCTGCAGCAGAGAAGATGGCTCTAGCCCAATCAGCTCCTGACTTGCTTGATCTCGGTGAATCAACTGTGTCGAATGCGACTCCATCTGTGGATCCTTTCCAGCAACTGGAAGGTCTTATGGAAACTAGCCAGGCTTCTTCAGATATTACTTATGGCAGTGCTAGTGTTACGAAAGCATCTGATCTTATGACATTGTATGCTGACCCACCTAAAAGTGGGTTGAGTAGTGATACGGCTGCTACACCTCAAGCTAACATAGGCGAAATGAGCCTTATGTCACCAAATGCAGCTAATAGAACAACTCAAGGAGGGCTTATCGATTCACAGTTGACATCACTGAAAAAGTTCCCAAACCCTCAAAATTCTCAGGAAAGGGATGCAGTTGCTAGGCAGGTGGGTGTGACCCCTTCTGGCACAAACCCTAACTTGTTCAGGGACCTGCTTGGCTAAAGAATGGTATTTTGATAGTTTGATTCAACATTACACTCATGATAGATGTGGGACTCCCATTCTCTTCTGAAATGTGCACAATGAACTGTGTCATGATTGGTGTCCAAATGAATGCAGAACTCAGATCTCCACAGCAGAAACACCAAGAATGAAGTTCAATCCCCAGCAGCAGTTGTAATAATGGGAAAGTATGCTCTGTAATATCTGAAACGATCTAGTTTTTGTAGTCACGAGTAATGTCAGTCTTTTACGGCGATGTGTGTTTGGGGGAGTTGGTTATAGTGCTGTAACGGAACCTTTTTTATTTCATCTCTTTATTGTATGGAAGTTTTGAGGCACTACAGTTGAACAAAGTCATAAAGATCATGTATGCTCTGCTGTCCATCTCCCATAATGGCAATTGCTGAGGTTTTATGGTTCTTTGTTTGTTATTTATATTATTCATCACCAGAGTAAAACTTCATATTGGCTACAAATCTAATGATACTTTCCAGTGAATACCTTTACATTATGAGATTAATTTCAAAGTCATTAAATTATGATGAAGCACATGTCATATATATATTCCATGGGCAACCTTACCCCTAACTTGACAAAATCAACTTCAAGTTTTGCTAAATATGAGATCAGAAGTCCCTTAAATTATTATTACGAAGTGCTTGTCACACATGTTCCATGGTCCATGGACAACATTGAAGGCTTTATTACCCGTAACTCGATAACATCCAAATTATAGAAGAAAAGTGCAAGTGACTTCTTCTTCTTCTTCAGGGAATAAAGTGCAAGTAACATCAGGGAATGCTCTTAAAGGGCTTTTAAGATGTTGGATTGTTGTAACATTTCCTCATAATATATGGTATTTCTTGCACCTTACTCCATCATTAAATTAGGACACCTTTCACTTTTAACTTATAACCACCAATTGACTCAAATTGATAAGAAAGCTTCATTTTTAGGCACCAAATGGTATGATCTTCTTCCTCTTCCACTCAAAAAAATGGATATTGACATCTAACTTTTAGGTAGCCATTAAAATTAGGAGGTTGTTAATGGCAGAGTCCATTTGGATTAAGGCAGATCTTGACTTTTGATTTATTTAGTTAGACACCATTCAATTAAATGCCACATGTATATCACTTATTTTGACTTATTTTTTACTTGAGTTAGACACCTCTTGACTTTTGACTTATTTTTAAGGCAGATCTTTCAATTAAATGCCACATACATATCACTAGTCAGGAATTCCTATGTGGACCGAGATTGTGCCTGGTGCTATCAGGCACCATTGACATGCCTCGAGATAGGCACATATGCTTATCTCGAGATATATCAATGGTGCCTGGTGATACTAGGCACAAAAACCGGGCACAATCCCAGTGCACTGTAGTATTAGTAATCACTAGTTAGACAACATTCTAGTGGGACAACAAAACTGAACTCCTAGTATTTACATTATTAATTTCTCATTTAATTTTCTAGCCAATTTTAGTTGTCATTGGAAACCAAGTGCATCATCATTCTTTTCCTAATTTAGGACAAAATTGTTATATGGGCTCCATATTTTTGTTAACCAAAATTTCAAATCTCTTCAAGTTAAGGCCATTTTTAAAGGTCACTGAGATCTTGATACTTTCTCTTTGTTTTCTTGTGTATACTTTAGCTTCAAAGTAACGCTTTTTGTATAATAATTTTAGGGAGCGAGGTTTAGGAGCTACTTTTGAGTTAAGTTGGAGTTTTTTTTTTTACACTTTTATCCCTTTATTGATAGTGGTCGTGATTGTGTTTTAAAAAAAAAGGGTAAAAATGTAAAAAAAAACCAAAACTTTGCTCAAAAGTGATTCCCAAACTCATTTCCCTAAACTTACTCTTTTTGTATTAATCCTTTTTCCCTTTCTTTTGCTTTCTTCTTCTTTATTAATATTTTTGTACATTTTTATTTACCAACCCTCACTCTTTTAATGTAGAAGCATTCACATATCATAGTAGCAAGTTGTCTACAACAATGATATTTATTAACACCAAATAATTATTGCCAATCTACATCATTAGATAAGGTAATCGTATCGGTTTGTAACAATATAGTTGCAATATATACATCGATTGTGTACCACAATACACCGAGGATATTCCACAATTATTCTCGATGCACCATGGCATTCAAAATTCATTCAAACAAACAAACAAACCATAAAAGAAAAGCAAATAAGAAGTTAGCTAAAAAAATGAAGGCCTTGTTGGCTTAGTTCCATTTGTGCAAATTATTATGTGGTTGTGTAGTAATTGGGGTGGTGGATAATGGGATGGCAATATAGTAAATAAAAGACATTACCAAGGGCAAAATGAGAAGCCTACGTTGCAGCTTTGAAGAAGGCTTATAACGCGGGATACAGAGAAGAGAGGTTCATAGTAGTTCCAGAATCAAACGTAACGGAATTAACGTTGCTCTGCAACTCGTATCGTCTCGTCAAATTACTCTCTCTCGTCACGTCACGTCACGTTTCGTTTCGGTACCGTTCCATTCGTACTTCGGATCCCCCTTATTCATTAACATCATCGATCGTCCGTGTAATCAAAGGGGTGGATTTAAATCGTATGTTGATCGAACCCATTTCGTGTTTTTGGGAAGTTTTGATTTCTAGGTTTAGGTTTTGATGAATCTATAATTGTAAAGGAAACAATGGGAGTGTCTTCTGATAATGTTCATGGGCTGGTTTTGGCCTTGTCGTCGAGTCTATTCATTGGTACAAGTTTCATAGTTAAGAAGAAACGACTTCAAAGAGCTGGCGTTTCTGGAACTAGAGCAGGTTCGAGTTTTTAATAAAAAAAAAATTTGCTCTTCTTCTTGTTTTCTCTTTATGTTGATTGGGTTGTTTTCCATTGTGTGTATGTAACAAACCATGTTTTGCAAGACTGAGTTTTATAGTTGAAATTTTTATGCTAAGCTCCTGTTTGTTTGGATTTTTTTTGCCCCTTTTCAGGTTCAGGAGGGTTTTCGTATTTGTATGAGCCTATGTGGTGGATTGGGATGTTAACAAGTAAAGTCTGTCTCTCTTTTTTGTTTTTGAGGACTATTGTGCTTTTTACCACATCATTGCTTGTTTGCTGTTAATGTACCCAAACATCCAATGTCTAAGGTTACACCTTTATGCTTTCGTCGGCTTAATTCGCTAATGTGCACAACTTGATTGTGTTATATTTTTACATCTTTAATTGTGTTAGTTACAATTTACAAGCTATGTGTTAACTTACTTTTTTATATTAAATTAATGAACATATGCATGTAAGTCACTAAATTTGAAGAGGCAATAAGAGCCCCAAGTTACACCTTATAAATGCCTTTTGAGAAATGATTTATGCCATATTTATTAAATTTTGGATAAATAGGTAAAATAAAATAATGATGTCTTTCATTTATTCTATATTTAACTTGAAATGTATACATGTCACTTGATAATAGTTATCTTTCGAGGTAACTCCACACTCAGTTGCGAAAGGCATACTCCTCGCACGTTGCTCCATTGAAACGCTTTGCACGTCTTTGCGTTTTAAAACCTTGGCTTTAATTGATTGCAAGCACGGATACCGGGCATATTAAAGAAAAAATATTTTTTGGGATACTTTGCCAATTTGTTGTGTTTAGTGGTTAGATTTAGAAATGTGGTAAGAACCGATCCCTTTCGACTTCCGAGCCAGCGAGGAAGACAAAAGACAAGACGAGAACCTTAAACTCTTAGAGAGTGATCTTTGTTATTGATGGCCATCAATGCTCTTTGTGAATCATCTAAACTGTTTCCAAGTGACTCTTATTTAGATTGTGAAAAGACCCAAGTTCGTCAATTTGTTTATTCTTATAATCTGTTTTGGTAGGACGTCGATTTTGAGAAGGGTGTAAAGTATGAGTGGGGAATATGAAATTAAGAAACGAATGGTGCTTTGGAATGTTTAGACTAGCGTTAATAGATGATAAGCTCACAAAAGGTGAGTTAGTTCACTCAGTATATAGATTGCCAAGAACCTTAGTCAGAAAGCAATGGCTAGGGTTCTAGACTTCTAGCAGAGTGAGAAATACAAAATTTAAGTTCGAAATGTTGAGTTATGCCTCAATTTCAACACCTGTATTAAAATAGAGGACTTTTTGTTTTTGAACTTATAACTAAACCCCCAAATTTTGACCTTATTTCTTATGATTTTCTTTTCTTTTAGCAGTTTTTCAATTGTAAAAATGAGGCTAGCTTACTTCTCATTTTTGCCTATGTTGCCATCTCGACACCTAATTAAGCTTTTTTTTTTTTAAACCATGATCATGTTTGTTTTCCAACCCCATTACCTAATGATGTGGGATAAGGCTCGTTGTTGTTAGAATATATATCCTATAAATTAGGTATTGGTTTTGTTGGCTAAATGGATATGAGAGGACAAAAGACTACCTAGGTTGCAGGCGAAGTCTTCCAACACCACTAAGCCACTTGATACTACAATGCTTGAGACCCTATGAAGGTTGATACAATTTATATGTTCTTTGATGGAGAGATGGATTGCAGATTAAACTATTCCAGAAAATTGTTGATATCCAAAACAAAATCCCAAGATGGAGGAACAAATACATTAGAGAACCTCTCTCAAGTTTTCTTAATGACCGACCAGTACCACCATTATCAGTCTTAGTGGCTAAATGAACTAGAAAATATCTTCACTGGGACATCTTACTGGACCTTTGGGTTCAGCAAAGAAGTTCCATTGAACTGATTCTGAAGGTTTGGCACAGAAAGTATGGGGATAACTCGTGGCTGAAAAATATGGGGCAGACTTGGTGGGTGGTGTTCTGATCAGTGGACATATGGTTGTATGGTTTAGAAGTCGGTTATGAACTTGCAAATAAGTTCTTGCTGAACATCAGCCCACAGTGAATGAAATGGGGCTAGAATTGACTTCTGGCAGGATTGGTGGCTTCTTTTAGAAGCACCCAAGCAGAGTTCTCTAACCTGTTTTCTAACATGACCACATGACCAAGAAAGCAGGGCCATCTAAGTTATTTGTCGAAAATAATCATGGTGGAGCCTGGCAAGCTCTGTCTAGCGATGGAATTAATGATTGGGAGGAGCTTAGCTATATGAGGTTTCATCCAATTACTGTATGAGACTGGGCTGTCCAATAAAGCAAGATGGTTGGGTGTGGGATTGTAAAGGGAATAGATTCATGGCCAAGGATTGTTATGAAACACTCATAGCGCCATCTAATCAGACTGTTACAAGTGTTATGAGTTTCACTTCCTTGGTTATTTAAAAAATAAAAACCATGGGCGATGTTTCAAAGAAATCCGAAGGCAGTCCACTATAATTAAAAGAGAAACAAGGTTAAGTTAAAAGTGACACACTTCTTCTCACTGTTCCCATGGTGAAGGTTATTTATTCAATTGCCTTGGAAACATCAGCTCCAATTGAGCATGCACCAAGGATCTTTCCAACCCAAGCTTCAAGCACAATTACAAAATGGTGCGAATATGTTTCTGAAAGTTAACAGACAATTATGAGTTGCTTTTGGACGGTGATTGAGGCACTTCTGCATCTCTTGTTGACATAAAGTTTATATGGAAACTAATGTGCATATTGAATGAGCACAATGCAAGAATTTTCACCAAATAAATTAGTGGAGCTTTTTCGCATTAGTATGGCTATGGGGTTTTGTCCACATCCATCCTTCTAGTGTATTTTCTTTGAATTATATATATATGGGCACAGAAATCTAACTCAAAGGGTAAGTGTCAAGAAAAATTGTTAAAGCTCTAGAGAGGAAGAAGATGAAGCAATGGAGTCTCTCTAAATCTTATTTTCTTCTTTGAAGCCCGAAATTCAGTTTTCATGCAAGAGGTTAGAAGAGATTCAGTTGGGAAAAATGGGAACAGATGAGAGCAAATCCCTGTGGAAGTCAGTTGGGAGATGAGGAGGGGAGGAAGCTAATCTCGGTGCGTGCATCTATTACAAGAATAGCATCGAGTACGCCTGTCACGATTTTAACTGCCAATAACCAATTTAGTCGAGGGTAAGGAATAACCCGTTACACCAAAAGATGCGGTCAATACAGCCAGAACCACACCTGCAACTAGAATCAATTCGCAGGTTTTTTAAAACCCACCGGTGAGATAGACACGAAATATGTGCAGGATCATCATTAGGACCATCATACTTTCTTACCATCGATGAAATCCGATAGGAATTAACCATCCAAGTTAGCTTCAGGCATTATGTACTGAACCAAGGTAAAAGCCTCGGTAATGGTTGGATGATAGTAAGAAGTCCGGCAAACCCCATAGCACTTGTACAAAAACAAGTAAGCGTAATTCTCCAAGGCAATAAAATAAATCTATCTCATGTGTCATACTGCCTCACACCACTCAATTGCCCAATTTCTTGAAAATGTTGAATATTGTTGTACCTGAAGCAAAATGGAAGCTGCAGTGGGCAGCGAAAGTCCTTTTTTTTTTTCTTTTTTTGGTATCCTTCAGCTTCAACGAAACACAAAAACCAACCTCAGAATTAGTTGTGTCTTCTGGCTTCTTTGTTTCTGACTTTCTTCTTTTTGGAAAATTTATTTTGAACCACTTAGCAGCATGAATCACCTTTCTGTTACTGAAAACAAATTAAAGGTCTTACTTTCCTCTTGAGGTCCTTTTTGGGCTAAAACAACAATGTTAGGCAAGAAACTGAAAGCCAGTCCTAATAAAATCACAACTCAACCCTTCTTTTCAAGGCTATTAACAGTGAGACAGTGCGTATAGAGATTTTAATTTTGTAGTGAAGTTGGGTGTCTCATTAACCTTCTTTTGAAGGTTACCTTTATTCTTGTATACCAGTTGGAACAGTCTTATTTTAGGACCTTAATACTTGAGGTTGCCTCCTTGTAAATTCGTAACCGAGTTGAAAGGCATCAATCAACATTAACTTTGGGAAAAAAATGATAATTCAACCAGGTTTGATACAATTCAGTAACCTGTCTTTTGAGCTCCTCATGTTGACTGGTGGCAATCTCTCTGAGGGAATTAAGGAACTATGATTAAGGAATAGATCTATCTCGATAATGGTCTAGAGAGTCCAAATCAAGAGCTAATGGAAATTCAAATTTTTTTTTTTTTATATTTCTAGTTAACGATGTTTTCTGCTTTCAGATGAAAATCTTCAATTTGTATGATACTGACTTTATCTATTGTTTTTAGTGGTAGTTGGCGAAATAGCTAATTTTGCTGCGTATGCATATGCTCCTTGCAATTCTAGTAACTCCTTTGGGAGCACTTAGTATTATTGTGAGGTATGAACTTGAGTAGCATCGCAGTTGTTTGTTTCCAAATTTATATATAACTATTTTATCCTCTCTCCTTCTGAAATTGTTTCATGCAGTGCAGTACTAGCTCACATTATCCTAAAGGAGAAACTACACATTTTTGGTGTTCTTGGTTGCGTTCTCTGTGTGGTCGGTTCTGTTAGTATTGTCCTACATGCTCCACAAGAGAAGGCAATGAAATCGGTTAAGGAAGTATGGCATCTAGCTACAGAACCAGGTGACTAATTAAGTTCTCTCAGTCGCAGAGTTTCTTCTTCTCTGGTTTAGTTTGTACTCTTTTATATGTTACTGGCTCTTTTGGCTTATAAGATGTGCACAAACCTTTTCCATTTTTTTTTCTCCTGATCAATTACTAGTAGCCAACAAGTCTGGTGGTGCTCTATTTAGACTTTAGTGGGGCGAATTGTTCTCAAGATTGTGTGCAAGCTCATTCAACATTGCAGGCTAAATGGGATTATGACAAAGCCACCAGAAGCAAGGAAGTACAGACTCTTCAAAAAACTTATCGTACCCGTATCCGACACATCGACACCGACATTCCCGTGACAAGCCTCCGACACGCGACAGACGCTTGATCAACGTGTCAGTAGGTGTCAGACACATGGTCAATGTAGTCAACGTGTTTGACACGCCTCTGACACACTCAAAACTTGTTTAAAACACAATCAAGACTCGACAACCAGCTTTATTTTATCTTTTACTTTTAAATGGGCATATATAACCACCTAATTTTGAATGTTGTTAATCCAGCTAATGTGAAAAACTTTTACTTGCGATGCAAGATAAAGAGAGTAATGAAGCATAGAGGCAGTCTATGCTTCTTTTTCTCTCCTTTGCTTCCTATCTCCTCTATTTTTTCTTTTTTTTACCCTTAACCCTCCCCACCCAGTGTTGTTGGCCGGGTTCGAACCTGGGATGTGTGATTCCATCCGCCAAAACCAACTCAGGTTGTATGCCTTTGACTCCTATCTCCTCTACTTCTCTACTCTACTTTGCTTTTTTTCTTGCTATAGAGTGTCATTTTCTGCTCCACTTTTTTACATATTTTCTATGTTTTTTCTTCTTTATGTTCTTTTTTCTTTTTCAGCATAATTTGTGCTTCATTAATTAATTCTTTCTTTATTAGATTATTGTTTATGTTCATATGACTTATAAAAAAAAGTATGACGTGTCGTCGTATCCTCGAGTCATAATTTTTGGAAAAGTGTCAAGTCGCGTGTCGTATTTGACATGACGTGCATGCCCTTGTCTTTGCATCCTTGGCCACCAGACCATATATTTGGTCTGTGGCAGTAACAGAAGAGTCATTATTTTTCTTTGTTTTACATTTTTAACGTTGAAGGTGATTACCAAGAAAGAGATTTCCATGAAAGTGATTCCGCACGAAAGATATTTCCTTAAACCTGAAAGTGATTTTAAAGAAAGTTATGTTATTTGTTTCCCATTTATGAGTTGTATAAGTCATCTAAGTATTTTGCAGTAATGAACTTCATGCTATTAGATATGTTAATGCTCTTGGAGTTGTCATAGTGTTCAGGAAAACTGATTCCTTGTTTCAAATCCAACTAAAGCACCTTTTTTAGGTTGTCAAACTGATTGTGACACCCTTGTTATGTGCAGGTTTTATAGTTTATACGTGTTTGGTGGTGGTTATAGTTGTTATCCTCATTTTCATGTTTGTGCCACGTTATGGGCAAACACATATGGTGGTATACATTGGAATTTGCTCACTCATGGGATCTCTTACGGTATATGATGCATGAAGTCTTTTGCATAATGTGTATTCCCTTTCTTTCCACCACCATATATTTTGACTTTCGGTTGGATTATCTGTGTAGGTAATGTGTGTAAAAGCAGTAGGAATTGCCCTCAAGCTAACATTTGAAGGAAGGAACCAGTTTACATACTTTCAGACTTGGTTTTTCACTGTAGCTGTTGTTGTCTGTTGCCTATTGCAGCTGAATTATTTGAACAAGGTACAAGTAACTTGTTTCAGAAGGCATGTTATAAGTCAATGTCATAGCTTTTGAAGATTTCGTTGATTTAACCTACATTGATTATCTAAACTTGAAGTGACATGAAAATTTTATTTGATATTAATAGTTGACCAAAATGAGAAGCTTTTAAGCAAGGATCTTTCGACATAGAGAAATCACGTACTTATTGTGTTGTTAATAAAACTTTAACGACAGAGTCGTTCAAGCCGTGTTTAATAGTGATAGTAAACAGAAGTCAAACTATAAGCTGAGAATCTTATGATATAAAGAATCCACTTAAACTAGTACAATGTAGAATAGGGGTGGGCATCCCATCCTGCGATCATGAACCCGTCCCGATTTTTTGGGTCATTTTGGGATTGATCAAATTCATCCCGATCCCGTCCCATCCCGATCTAGAGTGGGATGGGATCGGGATGGAGATTTTCAATCTCGCCTATCCGTTCCGAATTTATTTATTTAATATTTATTATTATTAATTTTAATCAGAATACTCTTCTAAATTAAGGTTTAGGATGTGTTGAAATTAAATCAATGTAAGATGAAATTTTATATGAAATCTAAATGAATTGAATCATTAACTAAATGAAATTTAATGTTTATTTGCCGTCAAAAAAAAGTTTAATATTTATTTATTTAATATCTATTATTATTTATGATGTAAGTTATATGTATATAAATTTGACATTATTGGTATGTGAGTAATGTGAGATAAAACTCTTTTTGTTATTTTTTATTGGAGGACTATTTAGTACGTGCTCATCCCGTCCTGATCCCGTTTGAGATGGGACGAGGTCGGGATGAGGTCTATCCCGTCCTGATCCCGAATGAACGAGATGGGTCCATCTCATCCCATCCAGTCCCATGCCCACCCCTAGTGTAGAACATTGAAAGTCAAAGAAAATACGATAATTTTAGACAGCCCATCTTGTGATATATTTGTAGGTATTCGGAGGATTAACTACAACCTAAATGTTATGTTGTCAAGCGGCGGGGCCTAACCTCATACCGTAACTCTCCTAAATTCATACAATCACTGTCCTACTATAAGACATTGTTTGCTTCATTTCTTTTGGAACAATGATAAAGACTTTTGTGGTTATGGATCTAAATGCGTAATCTTAACATTCAATGTTTATTCCTAATAATCTCAATTTTATTCACCTATTTCATTTTACCAAGTTCGTAATTGAAATTGGTACGGTTTCCCTTGCCTAGACCATTTTCGAGGCAACCTAAGTGACTCTATAAACCATTTATAGCTCAGAGAAAATTACCTATATATATACAACATATATAGACACACTTCTCAGTACTTGTTAGTTTTATATAGTTATGCTTTATGGTATGTTTTCAATCTATCTGTTAAGTTATACATGCTCTTTTGTAACTTCCATTTGGGGGAGTGGTTTTACAATCAGATGCATCCTAATACCAATAACGACTAAAATGCACGCATAAAACTTTTACTTGCTACTTTGAATTATTAGTAATGTATTCACAAAATAAAACTGAAAAGTTATGTGTGTAATTGTCTATATTTACTTCAAAGCTGCACATGCTGCTTACTTAAATTACATGAGTTGGAGCTTTGGGTGATGCTTCCGTGATTTTTGCAAAGCTACCAACTCACAATCTTAGAGTCTGACAGAACATAAAGCGTGATGAGAAGGAAGATGCTGGAATGACCACCAGGTGCTTGCTTAGGTTGTAACCCTTGTAGCGGCTTTGTTGTCTAACGCTCTGCCCAGATGGCATTGCAACTCCTGAAGCTCTCACTTGTTTGAATTTGCCGCTTCGTTTCCAAAAACTCCTTGTGTGCGCCACAATGGGTTGTAAATAACATGTTAGCAACTTAAATAAGTGATAATAACTAATAGTATACTCGTTATTTATTCAGCAGTCTTATTAATATAAATACAATCTAATATAAATACAACTATAAACAAACCTAATTGAGGAACAAACCACCTTAAATCGACCATGATGAATTGAACTTCATAATTATAACTAATAGCATAATCATACTTTATTCAATATAGTATTGTTGTATTTAAATTATGGTTTATTATTAGTGACTCGCAAACTAGATAACATATATTATGGTTCTGCCTCAACTTTGTTGTGACTTCACTGCAACTCTTGAAGCGGAGGTCGGTGCTTCGTCCCAATTCACGCCCCAGATAACATAGTGTGGCAGATAGTACCACACGCAGATCGATGATTGGGAGAATGTCTCAACTGTTATGAAGAAAATTGGAACATCATATGTTAAAACGGGGACACCCAACAAGACATTTGGAATCCAGAGCTTCAATTTATAAAATCTTCAAATGGTGCATTCGTCAAATGGAGGTGTTCTGTGCTCCATTGCCATGAAATTGTCGTAGTCTCCATCAAACCCTGGCCACCATGGTTTCCCAAAGGATGGCATACGGTACAATCAACTAAAGGACTTTACCTTGATCTCAGCAGATCAGTGCTATTGTATAATGATTATGATGATGTTTGATTACGATGATCAAATCAAAAGGTACTGTGGTCTAGTATTTGTTCGGCCATAGTCCTGAAGCGCAGAATGGATTTTTTTCTCATGTTTTTAATTGTGTATCAGATGCTATGTAGCCATGTTTTCATCATATCATTTTAGTATTTCATACTAGTTTTTGTATCTGTTTCCAGGTCATTCCTAAGCAAAATTCTTAATCCGTCACTTGTTCATCTTTGCAGGCACTAGATACCTTCAATACTGCCGTCATATCACCTGTATACTATGTTATGTTCACTACTCTTACCATCCTTGCCAGCATGATAATGTTTAAGGTGATTCAGTAAACAGATATACCTTTTTAGTTTCTTTTGTACTATGTTCTATCATTTTCATTGCTTGTTAGAGCAGTAGTCAAATCAAAATTTTCAAAAAAAAAAAAGGCTAGTCTCCAAACTCCTTCCCGACAACTTTTTTATCTCCAGAAAAAACCTAAAATTTTTAGTCCCTGTTTCTGAAAATCTGTTGAACCCTTCACATATAAAGGAGCCACCACCTCCTTCCCTAAGGTTTTAGAGTTTCTGGAATAGAAGATAAAGGAGCCACCACCTCCATGTCCACAGCACAACCACCACGTCCCACTGACAATCGTGTCCACCACCATTGCCACCATGTGATACCTAAGGCCGCACCAGTGGCCCGCCACTGGCATCCACCACCATCAGCTCCTTCATCTCCAAGATTCTTTCTTTCTACATTTGAGATTGCGTTCATCTTTTATTATTCTGATTCCAAGAGGGAGGTGTTGGATCTTTTTTGGACTTTGGCCAATTAGCTTGGTTGTTGATACATACTAAGTCATTGCTAAAGCTATAGCAAGGAGGTTGAAGTTGTGCTGGATTTTGTTATTGGGCCTAAGCATGGACTGTTTGTCAAGGATAGACAAGGCCTAGAGGAGGTTATGGTTGCAAATAAGTTGGTGGAGTTTGAGAATTAGCTCTCTGGGTCTTTCACGTAAGTTGATTTTAAGGTGCATGATCCTGTAAACCGGGATTTTGGATTTTGTATTGGTGTTGCATCATTGGTGCATGATCAAGATGGGTTTGATGTGAGATGGATTAAGATCTGATTTTAGTTGGTTGGGGTCCAACTAATTTTTTAAAACTTCGAGAGGCATACATCGGGCCGATCATTTGTCTCCTTTCCTGGTTAAGTTTGTGGTAGATAGGTGGCCGAAGTCTTAGAGTTTCAGGTTTTTCCTTCTAAAAGGGGAATGGCTTCCTTACAGTTTTCTATTGATAAGATGCTTTTCATTATAATCAATTTCTCTGAAGTATGGTGTTGGTGAGAGAGCTCATTGTGGGATGCGTGCTAGGTTTCTGGTGGGGCATGAGGCACCAAGGTCTGCCTCTAGATTTTAGTGTATGGCTCTTTGGTACCCTAATGCTAGGGTGAGGTGCTCTAAAGTGAAAAGAGAGCCTTTAGAGCCTTGGCAGAGACCCGACAACATAGCCAGGTAGCAAAGAACAGGGACACATATCATGGCATCTTACGGTTGAAGTGATGGGGAGACACTGTGCGGAAGGGAAATGAAAAATTCCATGAGCAACATATCCAGACACATTTCATTATCCTCAGTTTAACATCCTATAGAGCAACAAAATGGTATAAGAAATCTTGTCAAACTCAAAGTAACAGAGAAACTAGAAATCTTCTTTTGCGAGTTGTAATTCAATGGGAAATATCTTACTCGGTCCATCGAAACCAATAGCAAAATATTGTTATTATCTTGAGCTACATGATGCTCGTAACCTTTTTAGATAAATATGGGCCTGGAAGATGGCACTTGCCACACCGTCAACATTGATACAGTGATGCTTTTCTCAACACTTTACTCTGATTACATTGGTATTTAGTTGATGGTATTTCTAGGACGTCAGATGATTATACCATGTGTGAGTTTGCTGTCACTTTTTAAAGTTATTTTTCTATGCAAATGTGGTGATTGGAAAGTGATTATTTTGTACCTTAGTCACTAATTAATGAACATGAATCAACAGTATTCATGTTCTTTTTCCTTTTTTTAATTCATGTTCTTTTATGATGTAAAAATATGATAACAAGGTCGACCACAACTCCAGTAAACAGAAAAGTGAGCCCTGATTTTCTCTATCGGCATGGCAACTATGGTATGATACCTGAAGCTCCATACTATCTAGTTTCATTGCACAGTTACATGTGCAGTGAATTTGAACTAGTTTTGTTTTGTAGCCACTGTGCATCTGAACTAGTCTCTGATTGTATGCATTTAGTTGATGCTACCCACCATTAACTTCACATGTCATATTCTGTGATCATTACATTGTTGTGTTTGTATCCGGTTGAACATTTACTCAGAATCCTATGATTTCAAGGTTGTAATTTATTCCGCTGCTGTCATTTTAGGAATGGGACTCACAAAATGGATCACAGATTGCAACAGAGTTATGCGGATTTGTGACTATTCTATCTGGTACCTTCCTTCTGCATAAGACTATGGATATGGGTAATCAAACAAATACTGAACCCACTATGTTGGGTAACTCAAACTCTGAACAAGAGCGAGAACAGGAACGGGAACGGGAACGAGAAAATCAACAAAAATAGTAGACATCAAATCAAGTCTTTATAGTTTTGATTAATGTCACCAAGGTGAACAATGTTCTTTCAACAAGCTCGTCTGCATTTCAAGGAAAGAATTCGAAGACTGTCTAATTGATCAAAATCACAACCCTTAGCTGATTTTTTTTTTCTAGATACATGAACATGAAGGATCTGCTCCAGAAAAGGTTGAAAATTAGGTCCTGTTTTTTAATGCTAAAGCTCGGGTTGGGTTTTACAGATTTATCATTAACCGATCATAGGTAAACATAGGTGTATTAATTAATTTAGGTTGTTGATATGTTTTTCAGAGGTTTACTTTTACTTTAGAAAATTACATGAAGTATGCAAATTAAATTCTGCTATTTTCTTTGTCTATTCTTGAAACTTTGTCTATACTTCTATACATCTAGCAATGAGCATGGTTTGGAGGGAAGGACCGCGTTTCATTGATGACCAACATAGACATAATATCCATTGACCGTGTTTTAAGTAGCTATAAAAATAAAAAAAATAAAAAAATGGAAAATGATGTTTAAAGAAATTGGATATGCTTGATGCACCAACATCAAAGTCGATTAGGTTCCAAGCAGTGTAAAGTTGTTTATAATGAGAAATGTCCACACCAATTTTAGTTTCACGTCACATGTATTGTATATTTCTATGATACTGGTTCAATAGGTGGTTGTTTTATAAGTGTGGTTAGGCGCTCTGATTGTTGTCGTTACAATTTAATTTGGTTGAATGCAGGGCTTACGTGTGTGTGTGTGTTTTTTTAACCTTCGCACCCCATGCCGTCGGGCGGGTTTGAACCTGTGACGTATGATACCATTTGCCACACCTCTACCAACTCAGTTGATACACCAACATCAAAAAATAAAAAAAAAAATAAAAATAAAAATAAAATAAAATAAAAAAATGGAAAATGATGTTTAAAGAAACTGGATATGCTTGATGCACCAACATCAAAGTCGATTAGGTTCCAAGCAGTGTAAAGTTGTTTATAATGAGAAATGTCCACACCAATTTTAGTTTCACGTCACATGTATTGTATATTTCTATGATACTGGTTCAATAGGTGGTTGTTTTATAAGTGTGGTTAGGCGCTCTGATTGTTGTCGTTACAATTTAATTTGGTTGAATGCAGGGCTTACGTGTGTGTGTGTGTTTTTTTAACCCTTCGACCCCATGCCGTCGGGCGGGTTTGAACCTGTGACGTATGATACCATTTGCCACACTCTACCAACTCAGTTGATACACCTTTGGCAAGGGCTTATGTTTTTACTATGACATGAAATGGTATGAACAAAATCCGAGAACCAATCCAAATCTATATAACTGGATTTTGTTTAAAAAAAATAAAATTTAAAAATACATAATTGTACCTAAAAATATTTGCTATTTATGTTTAATCCTAAAAAAAATTATTTACAGTTTATTATCTATTTTCAAAAAATTTCAAAGCCCTAGCACGTGAGTCTTCTTCTTCCCCTTTATCATCTCATCTTCACCAACCTGATTCAGCCACTATCATAGGTCACCACCACCCCCAACCCCTTATGAGGTTAGGTTTATGGGCCACTCCGGCCACTACCACCACCTCAGACCCTACAACTAGTCTTTCTTCACCATCATGATTCATCCACCACCAAGGGCGGAGCTACACTGTAATGGGTAGGGCAAGTGCCCCACCCCAAATTCTCAAAACGTCTTACATGCTTGCAATTTAATGGCCCAAATGAACTAAAAATTCAAACCCCAAAAGGACGGGGCACATTTTCCCAAAGGTAGTGAGTTTAACACCACATCTTCTACTATCCCATATCACCTTTATTTTCCACACCACGAATAAAAAAAACACTCCGACTCAAACACTCTTCTTCTTCTTCTCTGTTTTTTTCTTCCCATCGCCTTTGCAGAGGACTCCACGAGAGCAAAAAAATTTGTCTATCGCGGAGGCTCTA
>QNQO01002874.1:0-87040 GCA_003290165.1 Berberis thunbergii
TTTTTGTTCTACAGACTTATGAACCAATCCCTCTTCACGATATTGCATATTAAGATGTTTTGATATATAGATTCGGGTTAGCAAAAAAAGTAATCACTGTGTTTGATGGTGTAATGGATTACTTTGATTTTTGATTGTGTTGATGGTGTAATGGATTACTTGACTTGATTTAAGACTGTGTCTGATATGCAAATTGATTAGTATGTTCTTGTGTTATGGGATATTGTCTTCACCCCCATGACAGGTTAGTAGATCGTTTGTACACAGATTGGTTGGCTTCATATATATGAAAATTGTCTTCATTTATATATGGATCACAATGATAGGGAAACATATTGTGCACTATGTTATTCAAATCAATTAAAATGTATACATTGTTTTCAATCATATAACAAGTGGGTACATTACATTTTCATGCAACTTATCTGATTCATCTAGAAAATCCCATTCAGCTTGAAGGAAGGTGTTGAGGAGGATTTGTTTGGCACTTTGGCTGCTTGGTAGTTGTTGTTGTGGCTGGCTGCAGGATCAAGGAAGGTAACTTCATACTTCAAAGTTTAGTCTCCAATTCTTCTTCACTGCAAATTGCAATAGATATTCAGATTTCAGGTTTGCATATTGCAAAAGATAATACATACATGATACATAAAACAAACTCATGTTATTTCTTGATTTGATTGATGATTGCTTATTTTGTTTTGTTGTTTTTTTGTAATTTTTTACTATTCACTTTTTATGAAAAACCGCGTCGCTTCAGAAAAAGCTTGACCGCTTCTCCTAAAAATTGCTTTTTAAAACAACCCCATCAGTACGTTTTACCAACTCCTTTTCACAGGAAGTATTGCTTTCTTCTTCTCGTACAGTGACATTTGTTGAACTTTGGGATGAACATGTAGAGCCTTCTATTTCTCTGTCTAAATCTAAATCAACAGAATCTTTCAAGAACTACTCACTAATACATAGAGTAATAATTTGGGTATTTGAATAATATTGCTTGAAAGGTTTGATCTTGAAAGGTTTACATCTTGAAGTTGTCTGCTTTTATGGTTTTTGTGATGAGTTGGTTATGGGTTTGCTTAGGTTTTGTTCCATGCAAATTGGGTGGGTGTTGAAATTATTTAATTTGACATCTTAAGTTCAAATTGAGACTCATAAGAAAATACCCTTTTAGTATGTTATAACACATATTTCAGGAATGGATAGTGTAGAAGATAATGAATTGATGGAGAATGAAGAGAATTTAGAAGAGATAAAATAGGGGTACCAACGTTATTATCATGATTATGACAATAAAATAGGATTTTCAGTGAAAGTAAAAAACACGGAAAAAGATGAAAATGGAAAACCTATATTCATTACGCTTGCATGTGGTCGGTTTGGGCAGCATAAAAGTGAATCAAAAGGTGTTGTTAAAAAGTGGGGTATAGCAAAATGTGGATGTTTGGCTAAAGTTAGAGGTAAAATACGCTCTGATGGAACAATGTTAGTGACAAGAGTAACACTTGATCACAATCATGATTTGAGCCCCAAAAAATCAAGATTTTATCCGAAAATAGAGTTATGAGCTCGTATGTGAAGAAGAAGTTGGATTATAATGATAGGGCGGGTATTAGGCCAAATAAGAGTTTTTCTTCATGTGTGGTTGAAGCTGGTGGTCATGATATTCTGCCGTTTTTCTCAGAAAGATTGTTACAATTATCTAGATAGAATGAGGAGGTTGAGACTTGGGGGAGGGGATGCGGAGGCCATTCATAACTACTTCAAAAAAATGTAAGCTAACAATGCCAATTTCTTTTATATGATGGATTTGGATAATAAAGGGAGGTTGAGAAATGTCTTTTGCGTTGATGCATAGAGCAGAGCAGCTTACAAAGAGTTTGGAGATGCTGTTACCTTTGACACTACATACTTAACAAATAAGTATGAGATGCCATTTGCTCATTTTGTTGGGGTGAACCATCACGGTCAGTCAATTCTTTTGGGATGTGGATTGATATGTGGTGAGGTCATTGAAGAGTTTGTTTGGCTTTTCCAAACTTGGCTTTTGTGTATAATTGGCAATACTTCGACGGCTATAATCACTGATCAAAATAGGGCAATGAAGAGGGCCGTTGAAATTGTATTTTCCAACACACGACACAGATGGTGCTTGTGGCATATTATGAAAAAGTTGCCTGAAAAGTTGTCTGGTTGCAATCAATATGAGGCAATCAAGTTTGCAATGCAAAGAGCAGTTTACGATTCCTTGTCTCATGAAGAGTTTGAAGTAAACTGACATGGTTTCATTGAGAAATATTGTTGCAAGAAAATGATTGGTTGAAAGGATTATATCTTGAAAGAATGCGTTGGGTGCCAACATATCAAAGATCTACTTTTTGGGTGGGATGTCTTCAACTCAAAGGAGTGAAAGCATGAATGTTTTTTTGATGGTTATGTAAGTTCGAACACCACTTTGAATCAATTCGTTGAACAATATGAGAATGCACTACGAAGTAAGGTTAAAAATAAGCAGAAAATGACTTTAAATCGTTCAACCGACAGATCCCTTGCATTATTTCTTATGCAATAGAAAAAACTTTTCAAACTGCCTACACAACAAATAAATTTAAGGAGTTCCAAGAAGAGATAGCAGGGAATATATGTTGTAAAATTCGTAGTGAAGTTATAGATGAGAGTGACTTTGAGTTATACAATGTTAGACAAGACTTGGTGATAGGAGATAGACAACGTTCAACCAATTTTATAGTATATTTTAACGCTGCCGATTTCAATATCAAGTGTAATTGCCAATTGTTTGAGTTCAAGGGGATCTTATGTAGACATGTGCCTCTTGATGATGACGGAAATGTATGATTGGGTTGCAAAGTTTCTTTGGCCAAAATTATAGGGAGCAAAGTGTAAAAAGCCGTCTTTTGTATTGGTAAGGCATAGAGGGATGGGATTGGCTTTCCTACTTTCCAATGATCGTGGCTAGGAAATGCCTTCAAGACGAAGGGAAATGCTCTCTGTCTCTTGTTCGCCGTAGGAGAAGTGATTGGGCACGGAGGAGCGGGATTGACTTTCACTGCACCACAATTATCTATTAATAACATTTGATCAGAACATTTTTAACACTTTTGCTATGAAAACCCAAATTTTAATAGCATTAGAATATTAAAACGCTGTGAAAGAGAAAGCAGTAAATTAAAAAATGAATATTTTAGAAAATCGCTCCTCTAAATTTTAGAAAACCTCTTTCTATATCTCTCCCTCTCTTTGTTTCCCTCCCTGTCTAGCTCTCCTTCCCCCTCCTTCCAGCAGATCGAAGCGTTATTCTTTTCCGCTGACCTTCCCTCTTTGCCTTTTCCCCCCATTCGCCTCTCTACAGTGCCCATTTCCCCACTGCAGCTTCAAACCTAAGGCATACCGCTCTACAAGCGAGAGTGAGAGAGATCCATGGAGCGGGAGAGATTGAGGATTATTTAGGGTTTTAGGTCTAATAAATAAATAAAAGAGAGAGCTTTCATGGCGGTTAGAGCTGCGAGGGATTATCTTAGACAACTTTTGTATCACAAAGCAAGATTCTCTTCTCTTGGAGGTGGTGGTTCTAGGCTTTGAAGTTCCGTGGCGGGAACTGCTCCAAAGATCCCTCAATCTTCAAAGAAAGTATAATTTCTGACTATCTCACTTTCAACAATAGTTATTTGTTGATGTTAAGATTATTAGGTTGAGATGAAAGTTTGATTATTATTATTATTATTATTATTATCATTTAGTAAAGTATTATTGTTTAACATTTTTATCTCCGTTAAGTTTATTAGGTTGAGATGAAAGTTTGATTATTATTATTATTATTTTTATCCTCCTCACTCTGCAAACTCCCGCCGCTCTTCTCTCCTCTCCTCTGTAGCGAAGACAAGTGAAGACGAAGACAAAGACGCACACTGCAAAACAAACGAAGAAGAAATATCATCTTTCCGCCCCAATGGCGAAACGTCAAGGTCATGGTGGTGGTAGATTCAGAGGTAACTCCGCTTACTCTCCACCCTAACTACCTACCTTTTATTAATTTTACTTCATTTACTCATACACTTTCTGTACCAGCCTACCTACCTTCTTCTTCAGTTGTTATTATCAATGTTTTGTTAATTGATATTATTGCTCCTTGTAGGTTCGAAGAGAAAAAAAACCCAAGAGAATACCAATACCAGTCTCACCAAGCGCTCAACAAGAAGTCGCAAAGTTCAGGACACTCCTAGTCCATCTCCCTCCCCCACTGTTTCAGGTACTAAAACCTCTTTTTTTTTTTTTTTTTTGAAAGCAAGCGTGCCGTTGGTGATATAGAACCCAAGACGTGGGGCAATTTAGTGTATAACTCAATGTTAGAGCTTTTTCTTTTTTAGTCAGGCAACCTAGGCAGTTTCCTTAAAGAGAAGGACCTCTTTCGTTTGGATTTATACATGCAAGTGATGTCTCAATTTATGCAACATTGTATATGCTTTCCCATTGTGCTTCTTGAAAATAGACTTAGCTTTAAGCATGATGCAAAGTCCAGTTTGAAGTGTAATACTTTTTCTTGTTTACAAGGGGATTCATCTGAGGAGGAACTTTCGCCTTCAAGCAATGTAATGCTTGAGGAAGTAGTGGTTTATAAGGAGCCCTCTACGTATGATAACTTGTTAATGACATTGGGTTCGGGTAATGGAGCTTTTGCCAATATCTACAAAAGGAGGTATTATATTTTTCTTTCTTTCTTTCTTTCTTTCTTTCTTTCTTTCTTTCTTTCTTTCTTTCCAATTATTGCGATTAGCCTAACCAGCTAAGGTAAAAACCTAAACCTGGTTGAGGCACACGTCTGTATTAGGTTGTGGGATTCTGATTTAATGCTTTGCCATTGCTTAGTGGATGTAATTCCAGATGGAATACAATTCTTATTTTTAAAGATGACTATTACTTTAGTCTTCTGTTGTAAATGATAAATTAAAAAAAAAAAACCCTATGTTGTGCAAGAAGCATAAATGATCTCCATAGACCAGGTTTAAAAATAAATAAATAATAATAATAAAAATGTTTGTCTTCAGTCTATATGGACCAAAAAGAGAGAAAAAAAGGTTTCGTTTTGTCTTCCACAATTCTCTAAGCATATCGTCATTTGCTGCTGCCTGGGATGGCAAAGAAAGAATTCCAATTGTAAAATAATGGGCATATACATATTAATTTTTACAAAGAATGGATCACTAAACAGTGTGACCTGCATACAGCATCACCCATTGGCACCCTACTTAAACACACTTTTACCTATAAATCGAGGCACTCACCACCATAGAAAATCTGGAAGAGGCTGAAGCAGGATCAATACTATGTGTCCTTCGAGGAAAACTCTGCCATGTGAGCATTATAATCTAAAGAACACTCAGGTGTTGCAAGGCCTTTGTACTTCATTACATTATACATTTCAAGAAGGTCCAGAATACCCTCAACCTCTAGCCTCTAGGTTGGTCTCTGTTTTCAAGCATCAAAGCATGAAATCCAAATTGGATAGATGAAAATACAGACGTCATACCAAACTCTAATAGGCGGAGCGCAAGTACGCCTACTTTTAATAGTAATACTCCATGGGCACTTTTAACCAAAACTGAAGCTGTCCCAGAAAAAATGTCATCTACTCTAGCTTGGTGAGTTATCCTTAAATATCCTTTATCTTCTTCTCTGGTTGGGGGGTTTGATTGTTCTCTCCTAGTGTGTTCGTCCCGTCTATTAAAGGAACTTCCAAAGATACCTGCAACACATGAAAACACATTCAATAATGGTTAGGAGGTTTGGCTTTTTACCCATTATAATCAATCTAGATATTTGCTACCGTTATTTCTGTTGACTTTGAAGTTATTGTGCAATTATGTGGATTCTTCGAATATTTCAACCTTCCATAGTAATGATGATAAAGAGGATGAAGAATGGAATAACACAGTGAATTCCACTCTGCATTAAAAAGAACACAGTATTTGGCAGATAATCTTCGTACTCTTGCCAGAAATTGTAAGAAACTCTTGTCAGAAATTGCAAGAATTGCTTGAGCAGAAAATATATGTCTATTATGTGATCATGGCTGCAACCCTATACATAGCCGCAATAGCTGTTTTTGGCACTCAACAAAATAGAAAGAAAAAGGTTCCACATGTTGGAGGAATCACGGCTACATCACCAAACTCGTATACAATGCTCAACTATTTAAACTAAAATTTGCCCTCCAAATAACAAGGAATATTGGAGGAAAAAAAGTTTGTTGTTGCATGCACTTCCCTCCTGCCTCATGGCTCTCCTGCTAAAGCTTATTATGGAACCCCGAAATAGTTGCGAGTTCCAGAACCTAACAAATAAAATCCTTCATCCTACTCTCATGTTTTTAAACCACAAAAATAAAATTTTGATAATCACATAAATACTCTAGAAAGCACCAAATTCAAGAGAAAACCATGTTCTTAACTGAAATGCAAAATCATCATCAAGTCTCTACAACTGAAATTCCAATATGAGTAACCAAAAAAGTAATCCCATTGCCATTAGACACAAAACATGATAAATTTCAAACAACTCAACAACCTAAATAAATATCCCCAAAGATCATTCAAATAAAGCATTTAGAGGTCATAACTTCCAAGGTGATTGAATAGCAAGCCAAAGTTAGGATGTTAAGTGCTTAAATCAGATCTTGAATAGATGCAACCAATTGAAAGAAGAGGGAAAAAAAACCCCACTAGCACTATGAACAAATTTTCACATTCAAAGAAAGGACAAATACATATAACATTGTGTAAGTGTGACTTCTGAATTTGCATAACTTTACTACACTTATTGATGCTAGATGCAATGAAGCATTGAGAGAGTTCACAAATAAAAACGCCCACAACACACGTTAAATTATAAGCATTGAACTTTGCTATTTAAACACTTTTTCCCCAATGAGATTGGTAATCAAATAAGGCAATTCTGTTTTCTGTGAGTAAATGCATCTATGCAGGAAAGTTAACATTATTTTTAAGTGAAATATTTCACTGCAGCAAAAAGATCATTACAATGAAGCCCAAAGTGCTGACTAGCACCACTTTCAAAAGCACTGATTACATCTGATAATCAACCCCTTCCTCACCCACACCCTCATTGGATTCATAGTTGAACACCCCTGCTGCTTATTTTTTGGATACCTCATCTTGATGCACTTATGCAGGAAAGTCGACATTTTAGACTAAGAATTCTCCTGTGGGGAATATCACCTCAAACTAGAAAATATCACTAGACCTCCTGCAATAAAGTGTGCACTCCTGGAAACCAAGTTGGTTTGGCATTAGAAGACTCCAACAGATGAGTTGCTCCTTACATGGGAAATGGCTGTTGAGGTATGGGATGGAGCAACGATTTCTTTGGAGCCAGATAATTCAAAGTATAGCAGTGCGATATGCAAAATATGTTAGACAAGTCTACTGCTTGCAGCCATTTGGAGGGGAATTATGAATTCACCAATCCATCCCTTATAAAGTTAAAGATGGTTGCAAAATAAGATTATCAATGGACACTTGGCTTCTAGAACAGAAACTAAGGTTGGTTTTGTTGAACCAGTTTTTCACTCGAGGCGATGATTAGCATTTGTGAAATTTGCAGTTTCAAAGGAGGAATGACTTGGAATCAGAGGAAACATCTACCATGATCACTGTCCTTTCAGAACCCTGTGCTTACCAACAACAATGATATATGATTATGGATGTAAAAGAACAAGGCAGTGTGGCATATCCCTATGATAACCTCACACTTGGTTCAGAAGGGAATGTTATCGATACAGCAATAAAATGCTGACAGAGAACATGGATTGGAAGTTGGTTTGGCTCAAAGGTGTCCTTTGCAGTTATTTTTCCATTTGAATAGCAGTTCATGATTGAACCTTAACTGTTGACAATCTTGAAATAAGAGGTTCGGTCATTCCCAACAGACGTACCTCTGCGAAGAGGGAGATCACATCTTCTCTAGCAAGTTCACCAAGCATATCTTGAACTTTTTTACTCACTGAGTTTGGATATGACAAAACTGTGGAAGGCAATTTCAGGACCTGGATTCAAGGACATTGTTCCAATAAGCTGGGTACATGCTGTTTAATGCAATCTATTTGTCTTGCCTGATCAAACTAATTCTCCTTTGTGTTTTTCATTTCAAGGCTGTTTTGGCTTGGCTTAAATGATAACTCCATTTTCCTTTCTTTATACTTTAAAGCAACCATTATTTCCCACAAATTTGAAGTATTTGTATGAAATGTAAACCTATACCTATTAAATGAAGAAGCTTTGTTTCATTTATTTTTTTTAAATCACGTAAGAAATTTTAGTTTTTACTTTTATGCCTCGTAATGAAAATGTAGATGTGGTGCATTAAAAAACTTAAGGAAAACTTATATTCAAGTTTAAGCAAATCCAAATGCAGCCTTATTGTAGTTATGGTTCTCCTCATTAGTGGTATATAATCATTGTGATCCAGCTGCAGATATTATTTTCAGTTCCTTTCCGACTTTAAATGCTACTGCTTTTTCTTTTTTCATTTTCAATTTGGGTTCCTTGCCCTTTTTCCTTTTTCCATTGGCAATTTGGTTTATCAATGAGTAACGTTGAACCATAAAGTTAAAGCCTTAATTACTATTCTACTTTTTCTTTCATCATGTATAGAAAAAGAGAAGAAGAAGGTCAAAGTGGCACCGAAGATGATGAAGATGATTCATCTGAAGATCCTAGCTTGTCTGGAGAAGAAGGTGATGAGGAAGGTAATCCGATTTTGGATTTCAAATTTGTCATTGTGATGCTTAGTAGAAAAATACATACCCTTGGTGGACACTTTATTGTTTCTTCTAGCACAAAGTATTTTATCATCTCTAACTTCTGAACAAACAACATCGTGTAGAATGGTCAAGAAAAAAAATTGTTTTGTGGTTTCTTTGTTTCAAGATGAGGATTAGTGTATCCTATCAATAAAATTTGCATTGCCAATATGTCCAAAAACCGTAAATGGGTTATCTTAGATATAATGGATTTAAATTTTCAAGTCCTAATTACCTAGCAGGACCCAATACTTGAAAACCTCCAAACTTGACAAGATTGAGTAATCTACTAATCCATTTCTAGCAATCCTTCTGTGTGAGTTGCATTTTCTTTAGAGGAGGGACGAAAAGGAATATCTCCAATTTTCTCGTGTAATGAGTTTCATGCAGAGAGATAGTTATGAGTTTCTAAACCTTGAAGTCTTAAACAAAGAGGTTCACATTCAATAGATCAACTTAACTTATGATGCTTTGGATATTTGCCAGAACAACAGCCACAGCAATGTGAGTCAGCAATTAACTAATGGAGCATGCTAATCGTTATCCATTTCTTCTGAAGTTGTCTAGTATCCTTGTTTATCGAATGCCCAATCCCTATCTATATCCTTACTATTTTGCTATCAGCAAAACAAAAAGGTAATGTATTTTTCAAATAGGGAATCACTCACAGAAAGCTCATTGAGTGAAACCAACAAAAGTATACATCAAGTACTATTGTTCATTATGCCCAACTAAACATCCAACCAAACACCTTGATCTCTCCAAATTTGTACCAAATACAACCTCAGAGCTGAAGATGCAATGTTGCTTAATTATTCAATATCATTTGCAAGTAGGGAGAAGTTACTTTGCATCAGAGATTCCATGTTCAGTATTTTCATCAATCTAGTTACCTTCTTCAATTGTTTGTGAGGATTTAAGGTTCCATCCAAACATAGTTTTGATCTAAGTTTCTTTCTTAGGGTCTGCTGATGAGTTGGGTGCGGAAGATGCCATGAGAACACATGTACAAGAATCTGCTGAAGCTGATAATGTGGATATCCTTTTAACAAAGAACCACAGTGATGATGCTGAAACTGCCAGTGAGGAGGAAGCATCTGACACGGACGAAAAGGATGATTATAATGGTGAAAATGAAACTGCTGTTGATGCATCACAAATTGCAAGGTTGGGTCTTATTGTGTGTCCACTATATTTTCATTTTGGTCTCTGTGATGATACAGTATTACCTTCACTGGTTATTGACCTGGTTGTAGTCATCGTGCAATGCTTCCTGTTCATAAGAAACTTTGAAATCCTAGAACTATATTTCCTAAAATATCAATAGAAATGTCTTAAAAAATCCCCTTCTTTGTTAAACCTCAATTAAAAGTTCCAAATAATAAAGTTGAAAATTTGGGAACTGACATATGAGAGAATTAATATTCTCTATGCGGCTAACTATGATTTCATTGTATAGATTATTTTAATTTGCTTTATTTCAATTTAAGTTATTGGGGTCCAGTTTCCATGTATTGTCCACAACACTAGCACAACGCACTATGTTAAATAATACATGCATTGTCCACAACACTAGCACAATGCACTATGTTAAATAATACATTTTCTTTTAGTCCTGTTTCCTCGCGGAGCTCTTAGTTCTGAAATGAGTTTTCATTGATTGCCAAAATTCAAGCATATGGAGATTCTAATAAGTAATGGGTTGTAGTTTCCTTGAATAGTCCTCGATTTTCTTCGAGTTTGACAACTTGATTTATGTCTGTTTTCATTGAGAATCTGTATTACGAGTTTTAACCTTCATTTTTTATATTATTTTTGTGATGAAAGCTTATTTAAGCTTGTCAAAAGATTATTTATTTTTTATTTCAGGATTTTTTTGTTTTGGAGACATCCTCCAGTTACTCCATTGCAATCTACCAGTTATTGTGCAAGCACATCAAGTTCTGAATGCCCACCCTCAGTAAAATTTGTAATTTGCTATGAGGAGTTGGACAATAATGCTACCCCCACTTTTCATATTTTCAAATATGCAACAGTCCAGAACAATGAAGATAAGGGTGGCAAAAAATCTGATACACCAGTCTGTCAAACCTTATTTATCATTCTATTGTCTGACAATCCTAATATAAAATTTGAGAAACATCAAAGTTGAACCCCGTTGTCGATTGTTTGTCCTTTCACTCTTCTTTGTCCCTTGTTTGTTCTTTTCTCCTTCGTTTCCCCTTGTGGTTTTGTGGCTAAGATAAAATTGCTTCATGTAGTTCCTTCAATATTCACTTGGGGTACACTTTAAAACAAGCGGAGGTTGAAGATTTGGCGAAAAGAAAATGCAAATACAAATGGGAGATGAATGCTATTGGTTTACCAATGTCCAAATGGGCAGGGACAGGAGAGTGTTTTCTCAAGGTATGGCTGTTATTTTGCAATCTCATCTTCATTTGTTTGGGGTTTTTATGTGTATCGTTAAGTGTGTTTTTTCCATTTCACATAGATTAAGTGTTGTTTTGGTTTCGTAGTGTTTATGGACAACATTTATTTAGCTTGTCTTTTTAAGTTACCATTCTAATTATTTTATCCATTGGAAATTTTTGGATGGAGGATTAATTTTTTGGATGTTGTTCTTACTAAAATATTTCCTTAGGCCCTGTTTTTTTGGATGCGGTGGCGCTTGTAGAAAATTTAAGTATTTAAATGTCGAAATTTGTTGGTGGTGAATGAAACAAAATGAGGTTAAATTGGGTCTTCTTGAATGTGGTCCAAAAAAAGAGGTATGTCACAGACTTCAAACTGAGAGCCAATTCTATCGACTCGAAGATGAGAAGGAAGAAGAGAAGGGAAAAATAAGAAAAGGGAAAACAAAAAACAAGGAAGAAGAAAGGGACGAAGGAAAAAAAATACAAAAAAAGGTACTAGGTTGTTGTTTAGTAGTGGATTGAAGATGGCTTTAGTTTATCTTCGGTTGAATTTGAAGAGAAGAACATGGCGAGAAAGGCAACTTTAAGTTGACTAAAAGTTGAAACTCTTCCATTTGAATCAATTGAAATTTAGAATAGATTTAAGAGACTTGCCCATCTCTTCTCGCATTAGGTCTGAAGGTAGGGTTTCATAAAAAAAATCAAATTACAAAAATAAAGGCTTTATGTTTCAAAACATGGAATGCTATGGGGCGTAGGCTTCAACCTGTGAAACTTACGTTTTAAATCGCTTTATTACAATGATTTGTTTCGATGTGAAATGGGCAGGTTTCCGACTCACGAGCTTCTGATAACCTTGAGTGCAAAATGCATTTTATTTATATGGTTATATGTCTAGTTATCACTAATATAACGTGATTGTACTATTTAGAAGCTGAGAAATAGTGAAAATGCTATGGAAGTGTAGGTGAGTGCCACAAATTGCCTTAATGCCTCAGTTATGGAAGTGTTGGCGAATTTTCATTAAGATCGTCAGAAAGTTTGTGCTTATATATTTCATTGGATTCATTGAAGATGCACCACAACACATTCCCTTAATGCGTAGCTGTACTGCTTTTAAGCATATTCAATTTGTCCACCAATTTGAATTGTATTTAAATTTAGTTTTCGCATGATAAAATGATGGGTCAGCCCTCAAATTGTGCTTCCGTTAGGCCCAACCCTGGGCATGTTATAGAGGGTCGATCACAGAGGCCCCCCAAATCCAAGGAGCCCAGATTATTATTTTTATTTTTTAGAATCAAAATTTTATATTAAAAGTAATCTGGACTTCAAAAGTCCAAATGTCATCATTCTTTACCATTTTATAAAAGGTCGTAGGCTTGAATTATTTCTTACTATACAATTTTAATTTTTTAATTTTAGAGAAAGTCATAGGTTCTAAGTTACTCCCAAATCTAGGATAAAACAATTGTTCTTTTTTTAAATACGTCTATGTATTTAGCTTCTCTTGTAAAGGACCCTAAATCCAAAGTGCTCAAACTCAATTACTTTTAATAAACACATTATACATTGAAATATTTAGTATAGGCTTCTATGTGAAAAGGGCCTCCAAATCCGAAGTGCTTGAAAATTAAATTTGTTACTGGAACAACTGGTCCCTGGGGTTTTTTTTTTTTTGGGGGTGGGGTGGGGTGGGGGGCTCATTATTCTATGATTAGTTGATGGACAAACAAGATTACATATTCGGGGGTTTTATAGACCTTCCCTTGAAAATAGCATCGCAACAATTCATTCCCATGAAAATCCTTATTTTTTATGAGTACAATACCAAATATTTCATTTTAAACTCAGTCCTTGAGAATACCAAACTTAACGGCCAAGTAAGTCTTCATGAACTGGTCAACTGGCCCAAACTCACAGCCTAGCTCCAAACACATTAAATAAAATATGTAATTTTCATTGTGTAGAAAGGGCCTTGTTGCAGTCCTCGCACAAGGCCTCTAAACTCCTGGGACCGACACTAGCTTCTGTTGGTTCTATAGGGTATATGGTTTGGATGAATATGGAAGGGGCTCGAGGTGCCTAAGCGGGGAATTTCATTTGAGGTGAAGCCAATGATATGTTGGTGAACACCTATGAAGAAGTGGGAAATTTCATTTGACGGTTGTTGTTGGAACTGGTCTAAAAATTTGTTTTTTTGGAAAGGGTGGGAGGGCTCATTATTCTATGAAAGTTGGTGGACAAACAAGCTCACAAATTCGGGGGTTTTTTAGACATTCCCTTGAAATTAGCATCGAAACAATTCATTCCCATTAAAATCCTTATTTTTTATCAGTAAAACACCAAACATTTCATTTCAAACCTAGTCCTTAAGAATACAAACTTAATGACCAAGTAAGTCTTCATGAACTGGTCCACTGAAGATGGCTCTAATACTCATCTTCTTCTTTGCAAATCCCCAAACTCATAGCCCAGCTCCAAACACATACATTAAATAAAATATGTAATTTTCATGTGTAAAAAGGCCTCGTTTTAGTCCTCGCACAGGGCATCTAAACTGGCTTTCGTTGATTCTATAGGTATATGGTTTGGATGAATATTAAAGGGACTCGAGGTGCATGAGTTGGGAATGTCATGTGAGGTGGGCACCTACGAGAAGAGATCAAGAAGCCAATGACATGTTGGAGATTTTATATTCTATTCTCTTGGACAGGGATGATATTGCTATTGGAACTGGTCTAAGAATGGTTTTTTTTTCTTTGGGGGGGGGGGGGGGCATTATTCTATGAGATGTTGGTGGGCAAACAAGATCACAAATTCGGGTTATTAAGAAACTTTCCCTTGAAGTTAGTATCAAAGCAATTCATTCCCATGAAAATCATTATTTTTTATGAGTAAAATACCAAACATTTCATTTCAAACTTGGTCCTTAAGAATACAAAACTTAACGGCCAAATAAGTCTTCATGAATTGGTCAACTGGCCTAGACTCACAGCCCAACTCCAAACACATCTATATTAAATAATATATGTAATTTTCATTGTGTAGAAAGGGCCTTGTTGTAGTCCTCGCACAGGACCTCTTCCGTTGGTTCTATAGGTATATGATTTGGATGAATATGGAGAGGGTTGGAGGTGTCTGAGTTAGGAATTTCATTTGAGGTGAGCACCTATGAAGAAGTGATGAAGGAAGCCAATGACATGTTGGTGATTTTATATTCTATTCCTTTGGACAGGGATGATGATTGTTACTAGAACTGGTATGAGAATGGTTTTTTTTGGAGAGGGTGGGAGGGCTCATTATTATGAGAAGTTGGTGGACAAACAAGATCACATATTTGGGGTTTTTATAGACCTTCCCTTGAATTAGCATCGAAACAATTCATTCCCATAAAAATCTTTATTTTTATCAGTAAAATACCAAACATTTCATTTCAAACTCAGTCCATAAGTCTTCATGAACTGGTTCACTGAAGATGACTATAATGCCCATCTTCTTCCTTGCAAATGCCCAAACTCACATCCCAGCTCCGAACACATATACATTAAATAAAATATTTAATTTTCATTTTGTAAAAAAGGGCCTTGTTTTAATCCTCATACAAACCTCTAAACTCCTAGGACCGACACTAGCTTCCGTTGGTTCTATAGGTATATGGTTTGGATGAATATGAAGGGGCTCGAGGCGCGTGAGTTGGGAATTTCATTTGAGGTGAGCACCTACGAAGCAGGGACAAAGGAAGCTAATGACATGTTGGAGACTTTTTATTCTATTTCCTTGGACAGGGATGATGATTGCTACTAGAATTGGTCTAAAAGAATGTTTTTTTGTGTGTGTGAGGGGGGGGGGGGGGGGGCTCATTATTCTATGAGAAGTTGGTGGACAAACAAGATCACAAATTCGGTTTTTAGAGATCTTCCCTTGAAATTAGCATCAAACAATTCATTCCCATGAAAATCCTTTTTTTAGTAAAATACCAAACATTTCATTTCAAACCCAGTCCTTGAGTAGAATACAAAACTTAACGGCCAAGTAAGTCTTCATGAACTGGTCAACTAGCCTGGACTCACAGCCTAGCACATATACATTAAATAAAATATGTAATTTTCATTGTGTAGAAAGGGCCTTGTTGTAGTCTTTGCACTGGGCCTCTAAACTCCTAGGACTGACACTAGTTTTTCATTGGTTCTATAGGTATATATGGTCTGGATGAATATGAAAGGGGCTCAAGGGTTGGGAATTTCATTTGAGGTGAGCACCTACGAAGAAGTGATGAAGGAAGCCAATGACATGTTGGAGATTTTATATTCTATTCCCTTGGACAAGGATGATTGGAACTGGTCCAAGAAATTTTTTTTGGGAGTGGGTGGGAGGGCTTATTATTCTATGAGAAGTTGGTGGACCAACAAGATAAAAAATTTGGGGTTTTTAGAGACCTACCCTTGAAATTAGCATCGAAACAATTCATTCCCATGAAAATCCTTATTTTTTATTAGTAATATATCAAAATTTTCATTTCAAACCCATTCCTTGAGAATGCAAAACTTAACGGCAAGTAAGACTTCATGAACTGTCCACTTAAGATGACTCTGAGTCCCATCTTCTTCCATGCAAATGCCCAAACTCACAACCCAACTCAAAACCAACTCTTTCACCTCTGAAAAATCTCTTTTCCTTACGGAAAAGAGTTTTGAACCATCTTCCTCAATGATGTTCTTAGAATAAAAGGTATGGTTGTGGAAGAAGGTTGTGTGGTTTGTGAGTTGGTGCCAGAAAATCAGGATCCTTTATTCCTTCAGCATGCAAATGCCCCAAGATATTTGGAACCATTTCTTCGTTAGAGTTTCGTTGGGTGTTTCTCAAGTCTTGTCAAATGTCAATGCACCATTGGGTACTCGGGCCGGAGATATGTGGCTCACTTTAGGGTAAACATGCACTATTTTGATGCTAGCGCTATATGCTATTCATTTAGGTATTTGGCTTGAAAAGAAAAAGGGGATCTCAAAAAGACGGAGTCTAGTTGGGCACAAGGGGTTGTGGACATCATTGTGAATTTTTGGCACTGGAGCATGAATGATTTGTCCGAGGGTCCAATTTCAAGAGTTTGTTCTCATGTAATGAACGACTTGTTATTCTTGCTTAGATCTTTCTGATGGAGTCTTCGCTTAACTTCGAAGTAATTTGCAGAAAATGACCTTGAAGGCCTACTTTTCACAAAGCAGACCATTTAGGTACTTTTTAATTACTAATTTACGCCTACTTCATTACTTGGATGACCAATAAGGAATTGAATGAGTAAAAGAGATCTTTGGTGATTAATGGTGCAAGAAAAAAAGTATAAATGTTTGAAAAAGATTGGTTGGTTTATACTTAGCTTTGTGATTTGTTAGGAAGAGGCAACAATGTATTTTCATTTACTAGTTATCTGCTCTTTGGAGTAATAGAGTAGGCATGGATTAGTAAAGAGGTAAACTATGTTATGTTAATGGTTTACTTTGTGAAAAAAAGTAGGCCTTCAAGGTTGTTTTTATTTTCGTTTTCAGAGCTGCACAAAATTAGGGGGTGTTGTTTGAGATTTTGATGAATTCTTTGTTGCAATTTCTGTTCTTTGTACAGGAAACCAACTGCAATTGGGGTTATGACGTTAAGCCAAAGTTGTATAAGCATTGGCTTGACATACACAAGACATGCGGAGGCAATGAGGTTCATTCCTCCAGGCGGAGACAATTTTTCACTATTTGTAAGTCAATTTATGTTTGTTTGATCTTTTCATATGCAAAATACATTATACATAAAGTTTGTTACTTTGTTGACATTGTCTCTTCCGATTTCTATTTTATCCTCTAATTTGAACAACCTTGGTTTTAATGCTGGAGTTACCACCTTGAGAAGTTCATATTACCCAAGTCGTGTCGTATTCGTGCAAGCCTTGCAGTGTGTTTGCTATCCATGATTGGTAAACAGTGTGTTGTAAAGACCCCTTACGCTCCATCTAGCAATATGGCACGAGAAACGCTTTCTCAACGAGGAAAGGTTTTCCACGACCACCTAGCAAGGGCTATCCCAAATACCGTTTTATCAAAAGTGTGTTTATGCAACCATGATGTGATGATGTGGCTTACCTTGCAGCACATATATTAGCTAGATGAACTTGGGGATCCGTAGTCAGTCATGTTGAGCGGTGGGATATCATTACGTAGACTACTCACGTATGTGATTCATTTTGGGGGAGAGGGAGAAACCGAAAGAAAAAATCATGAAAACTGGAATTCTTTTCATTTTTTACATTGTCATCTCGAAAATCAAACTTTCATAACTTCCCTGACCCAAAAGCCCAAGTGAAGGGGTGAAGGAGGAAAGAGAGAGAGGATGACTTCCGAAAATAACTTCTAAAGTGGTTTATGTAGCTACACTTTTTTGCACACAAGAAATTTCTATATTATGTTTCGTAGCTTTCCACTTGAGTACTGAACTCTTTAAATTATTTTTCATCACTTGGCTGAGCTGTCTAAGTTTCACATTCTCAACCCATTAATGATCTCTGTCTTTTTTGGTAGCACAATTTATTTCGTCGTACTAGTTATTGATCAAGACTTATTAGTTTGCGGTGTTGGTTGTCATCTTATTGAACTTTATACTTGAAGCCACACCAATTTTATTGGGATTTAATTTGCCATTCTTAGACAATTTCTCTTATTATGTTGACAAATGATTTTACGGTATCATGTCTAAATGTTTGTAGGCAACAGTTACCGTGACATATTGCACAGTAACAAGAAGCCCTTTTATCTTAAAGGTTTTGAAGAAGATTCAAGTATAATGGATGCCTACATCATGCATGCTGTACGTGCCAATCTAAGACTTTGTCTGATACTGTCGGAACTCTTATATTTTGTCTTAGATATGCCATCTTATTATTATTGACTAAGTCCATTTTTCCTCTGTTGTAGTTGAATCATGTATTTAAAACTAGAGATCTTCTGACTAAGAATGAAGCTAAACTAGCCAAAAATCAGGAGAGTGGTAATGAAGTTATTCTTAATGGCGATGAATTCCTTGATCATGGATTTACTCGGCCTAAGGTATTTTTGGTGTTTTTCATACTTAAATGGTACAGAAATTTCTAGTAATGCTGTCAGGCTTTGATGATACTTCCTATTTATTTATTTCTTTTTACCAACCTATCTACGTTGGTCTTCCTTGGGGATTGTTGAAGTTATCATCTGTTTTAATGGACTTCATGTCATATTTTTGCATTAGTCCATCCCTTGAATTAGTTGATTGGCTAAGTTTTGGACTGCTATATCTAGTATTTTGTATTCTGTTCTCTTTGTTTGCTATATCTAGTTTATGTAATTGATTTACCAAAGAAATTTAGAATAGCTTTTCAAGATGAAATCCATTGATGTCTATCCACATGGTATTTACATATTTATTACATCCTGGAAAGTTCTATTGTTTCGTTCCCTCCAAATTTTCCAAAGCTACAGAGCAGTGTATCCACATTGTAGATTGGACAACTTTGCATGTAAAAAGGGCCCCAACTTTTGGCAACGCCCAGCGCCTCTAAAGTCCCAAGGACGACATGGACTACACCTGGACCAAATCACCTGTATTGCTCTCACAATCCGATGCTCTCAATGAATGATAATACCATTGCAGTTTCTCTTAGTGCTGCCTTGTAGGAGAGTCTGTGGACCATTTATTGTTATGCAATTGTATTGCTTGCCTAGATGGGTGCATGATATTGGAGACTTGTAGTTCCTTGTGGTTTCATTGAGAAGTAGACAATTTTAAATCCTTTGCCATCATGGTTTGTGATAGGAGGAACATGAGATACTTTTTGGTTTCGACAATGATATAGATGCTTGGAAAATATTTCATATTTCTTTCCATAAAATTAATATCCCCATAAAGAATATTTTGTAGAGTAAGATTTTTTAGTTCTTTCTGTAACTATCTCAAGTCTGCGTCTAGAAAGGTCAGTAACACCATGCTGGAAAGGCTCTCAACCCAAGGAGTGATGATGGTTGTGCCGGGTGCTATGCTGGTGAGGTGCCTAGCTCGAGAGGTGGTGATGGTTGCACCAGGTTGTGACTCACACACTTAGACACTCATCCGAGGGGGAAAAGTTAAACCTGCACTCTTGTGGTCACTCTGCCCTTTTCAGATCAATAGCAAAAGCTCTGGCGGATGGCAACAAAGGTTAGGGGTTCAATCTCCACAGGGTCAAATTTATTGGACGCTTTGTTTGAGCTAAAAATCCTACACCTCTATGTGGGTGGTTAACTGGGGACAATATCGGTGTTGCATGAGTCAGGTTGGATTATGTCACACATTAACAATGAGTTCAGTTCCTAGCAAGTGTTACCAATCCTGAGAATCCTCTTTCACTAGGGCAGGCTTTAACTTGTTATCTGCTTTCACTGACACTTGTTTGTTTCACCAACCACTGTTGTAAATTAACTGGCAGCTAAGATACTTTCATTAGTAATATTTATTGTGAAAAATTGGTTAATATTTATTTGATAATGATATTTCTTGTGGAAAAATTGGTATATAATTATCGATTGCGTTTACAGTTGTCATTCATTATGCAGAATGAAGTTTTGGGCTTGTTAACCTGTAAATTAAGATGGATTTCTTACCAAAGTCTGAACTTGCAGGTGCTTATCCTATTGCCACTTGCGAGCGTTGCACTTCGTGTTGTTAAGAGGCTAATACAATTAACTCCTCAATCAAACAGAGTATGCTTGCTTGCTTTATTTTGTATATTTTATATACTTTTCATAACATTGACTGATAATGCAAGCTTAGTCTGGTGTGATTAGTTACACAAATCACTTTCCAAGTTCTATCTTTTGTTCTTTAGTGAAAATGTCGTTGGACAAGCATAAGCATTTCTTGAAATTCTACTGGTCTAAATTACTGAAACTGTTGTAGGTAAGGACAATGTCAAAGCTTTCCCACTGGGTATACTTTTCTCGTAGTCCATGTGCATGTCAAAGGTCATTTGTACCTTAGAAGTAGGATGCATGATTTGATAATGACTTTGTTGATGTCCCAGTACAAGGGAGGATTTGTTATATTCTCTTTTTCTCATTTAGGAAAAAATTTTGATACTGTCTTTCAGAAGTTTTCCTTTTTGAAATCATCTATAGAAACTTGGAAATCAACATAGCGGTAACTATTGTACATCCACCTTCATTATACGTGGGCAGCATCCACCTTCATCTTCAGTGTGTTTCAAGTATTGTATATATGGTTTTCATTGTGTAAATGAACAATGCTAAAAATCATCCATCTCGTGATCGTACATATGTTCAAGTATTGATGTGTCACCTGCCTTAAAATGGGGTACCTTCTTGCATAGTTTAAATTTTTTGTTGAATGCTCTTGATCGTCTATTTTTCCATCTAGCAAAATAACTTCTATGTGAATTCAATCGTCTTCTATAACAAGTATCCTAATGATTTTTTTCAGGTTAATGTAGAGCACTTTGACCGTTTCTCTGATGAGTTTGGAACTGGAGAGGTCAAGGGTGATGACAAAAGTAATGGATTGGGAGATGGTGAAATTTCAGAAAAACAGAAGTCCGCAAAACCTTCAGACTTTCAATCCCTTTTTGGTGGGAATAATAATGATCACTTCATGATAGGCATAAAGTATACTAGGTAAAGTTTCTATTTATTCATGTATCATGATTACTATTTCTTCATTATCATTAGTCATTGTTGAGTGCTGAAGAGATTGCTGCACTTGACCAATACGGTTTTTTTTTTTTTTTTTTTGTTACACATGCCTCTCTTACCTTGGGAAAATGGGACTCCATTAGCTTCTGGGATGATGAGTGGTGTGAGCCAGGAAGGCTTAAAACCATCCCAAATCTTTTTGTATATGCGAGAATGTAAAAAGGGAAAGTTGCTGAGTTTGGGACAGCTATAGTGATATAGAGGGGAAGCTCAATTTTAGAAGAGACTTAAATGATTGGGACCTGGGAAACATGCGATCCATACTCCAATGCAACCAGCCTAATAACGCTAATGTTCATCTGTTGTAGGAAGGGAACAAGAATGGCTTCTGAATGAAAAAATGTGTCAGCTACTCATTGCTGGTGAGACTATCTCTTTTGGCTACCCATTCATTATTGACCGCAACAAAGAAATAGGTTAAAAGTTAAAACATCGCCCTCCAAGGCTTAATTTCTCCCTTTGGACAATTATCCAAAGGCGAACTCTCACTATGGATAATCCGAATAGAAGGGGAATTCATGATGTTTCCAAAGTCTAATAACAAATTTACAAAGAAAATCTCCTTGAAAAGAAGGATACCATTAATTGTAGTTTGTAATGGCTAGGGATACCCCCAATGCCATAAGAGGCCTAGAACCTCCAAGATAACCTGACCCACATTGTTTGATTCATTATTGAAAATTCTCTTGTCTCTTAACTCAAATTGCCCAGCAAATGACATATGGAGTGAGAGATCAAATCAACCCATCCACTGGAAGCATCATACTAAACTCTGCATCTCTAATCCCTTAACTCACTTTTCATCGTTCTGCCTTTGACGCTCCATCTCTTCTTTCTTTTTAGCCGCCTCTTCTCTAGCTATTTCCATATTCCCATGCTCCCCATCTTTCTCGTCAACCCCATCCACTGGAAGCACCATACCAAGGATGCAAGGACACAAACACGTGTATCGTGTCGGACACAGACACGACGACTCGACAATTTCCAAAAAATTAGGACTCGGCGACACGGTCAAATTTTACTTTTTATACCTCATATGAACATAAACAACCTAAAGTTTAAAATTGTTTGAAATTTTTACTTTTAAAGCTGGAAGATGAGAGCTTAATAAGAGAGATAGAAAAATTTACAGAGATGCACAAATAGTCAAAATTTACTAGAGAGTGTATCTAATTTACAAATTGTTTCAAATTAGTGTGTAATTGTGTATCTAAGAGCAAAATAGTTATCAGAAACAAAGATCAAATTATAGAGAAATTTCATAGCTAAATACCCCTTTTTCGTGTGTATTGTATTTAATTTAGAGCGAACGAAAAAGCGACTTTGGTGACGCCTGATGTACCACAAAATGAAAATCACCAGTCAAGAACCCTCAGATCGAGAACGGTGTAAAGAGGTGCTATAATTGAAACAACTCTCCCCGGCTGAAGGAATCGAAGAATTGGCGATTGCAACTGAGTGCAGCAGAATTGGCGTTTCTTCAAGAACTACTTCCGAAAATCAGTGTTCTAAAAAGCGCTAGGCGGTGGGCGGGTGGCAAGCAGGTGCCTAGCGCCTAGGGTACCGACAGATCCTTTGAGAATTCCATTAAATAATCATCCTTTGCTACATTCAGACATATACTGCATAAAAACAATTAAATTGTTAATTTCCAAAAAAGAGGAAAGAAAAATAAAATAATAACACAATCAACCTTGTTAAAAAAACTCGCCCAGACCCCGCCTAGACTTTCTAGAACCCGCCCACCCATTAAGCTGGGCATTTATCTAACGCCTAGTACCTTGGCCGATTTTTAGAACACTGCTGAAAATCAGTAGAGAAAAATAGGAAAAAAAGAAAAAAATGGAAAAAAACCACTGACCGTGTTGGGGCTTAGTCGGGAACGTGTCGGGGCCATGTCGATCTTAGTCAACGTGTCTTGACCTTTGACCATGTGTTAGATACGTGTCAAGCGTGTATCGAACACGAGTACATGTCCGACATGTATCCGACTCTCGAAAGGGGGTTTTCCGAATAGTCCGTGCATCCTTGCATCATACTAAACCCCGCACTAAGAAAGTGAATCTATATCTCATAGGTGTTGTTGTGGTCTTGGGGAGAGGTTAAACCCAATACCCATTGTTAGCACCTATAATATGAATAACAATTTATTTATTTATTTATGTTCATGCTATTAATTATTAAAAACGAAATATAACATACGTATGAGATCTCTCTAATTTGATCTCGATTAAGCATGAGCACGATCTGAAGTCTGTAGTGAAGCAACAAACACTTCGTGATCTTCTACCGTATTCCTCAAATGCCTCTCCTCTCTCTGACTCACAAACAAATAGTGGACTTTGATCCTTCAAGGCCTCTTCTTTCTCTCTGGCACTCTTGTTTTTTGAACATTTTCGCACAAAGATTCTCATTAAAATAGGAACATAATGATTTTAAAAAAGAAAAGTCAGACTTTGAAGATAAACTGAGTTCATTCTAAACAAAAATAAGCTCAAATCTCAAGAAAACTAAACTGAATTTTAAAACGGAAAAGAAAAGGCATATTTTTTAGTATATATCCCTATCAATTAGGAAAACAGACAACATAGGAAGAGGTAGTTCCAATCTTCTATACCACCATTGCATAATACACATTCTTGATAGACATTCATGCACCATCTAGTAAGAACGTCCCAGTGGCAAGCCTATTACATACAAAATCCAACATGAAGGAGATTTTTGGTGGATTTCTCTCTTCCAAACCAAACCAACCGAAAGTGGTGATAACTCTATTGGGAATCAAAGCTTTTGCATAATGGTCATTGAAGGATGATACCGTGTATGTCCTTTGCTTCATTTCCAACGCCATTCATGATGACTCTCCTGTAGTAAGGCAAACTCCAACACCCAAAAGATTGTTGATTTCCTCGTCATTGAGACCTTCAATCAACTAGGGCGGCAAATTTATTTACTATGCCATCCCGATATAGACAAACCCGAAATACTTGTGAAACTCTATTCTTTAACTTTGCGTCATCGATCCACTTGTTATGCCACAACCGAATTTAGCTACCATTCCCAATGGAAAATGTAATACCCTTCCAAAAATCCAAACTACCTTTGTATGGAGAGCTAGGGTGCCTTGAAGCCAATTTTCACCCCCAAGATCATACTTTGCTTTTATGACCTAACTCCATAAGCTACCGGGTTCTTTCTCATATCTCCAAAGCAAATTTTGTAGGAGAGTGGAAGTCATGGCTTTTTATGATTTTAAGCCCAATTCCCCCACCTTTTGGTTTTCACACAAGTTCTCATCGAAGCTTATGGAAGTTCTTGGAATGATCGGAGCCTCTACCCAAAATTTCCATATTTTTAGCAACGAATGCTGGTGATGAAAATAGTTAAGGAAATATGCAATTTCCTAGTTAACTAGATTACGAGAGATGAATTAAATCATGACAAACACAATTTACGTGGTTCACCCAACTTGGACTACGTCAACGAGCTGCTACAAATCTTTACTAAAGGGAGAAAACAAGTGTTTACAAACACTCACAATTCACAACCCAAAACCCAATTACACCCAAGAAAATTACTCTCATTTTTCTCTCTCACAAGCTTAATTCTCTCAACTTTTACTCATTTTTCTCTCCGAGGAGGAGATGGAATGGAATGAGTTGGGATGAGTAATTACCAAAAGAGGAAGGGAGCCTTTTATATAGGCTTCATATGTAGGTGGATGAATTAATGAGGTAGGTGGTTGCTCTCACTTCACCATTCACCAACCACGTTAATTGTGGTTAACAATTTTTTACCACCGTCCATGCCGCCTATTTTGAATTTCTCAACAATCTCCCACTTGAAGACTGATTTCAATCTATCTGCACACCTCGATCAATGCAACAACTCTTTCTAATCTTGTCATGCATTCTGGCCAACTGAAGTTGAACACAACTTTAGTTTGTCGATCATCACTGTCTTTGTCAACATGTCTGTAGGATTCTTACTACCATGTATCTTCTCAAGCGTTAACACATCATCTTCTAACAAATACCAAATGAAGTGATAACAAAGTTCGATATGCTTGATTCTGGAATGAAATGCTGAAGTTGAACACAACTTTAGTTTGTCGATCATCACTATCTTTGTCAACATGTCTGTAGGATTCTTACTACCATGTATCTTCTCAAGCGTTAACACATCATCTTCTAACAAATACCAAATGAAGTGATAACAAAGTTCGATATGCTTGGTTCTGGAATGAAATGCTGAATTCTTTGCCAAATGTATAACCATTTGATTGTCGCTATACAAAGTATTCTTTGCCTGGAGCCAAATCATCTCTTTACTGGCTTCTTTCACCGTTAAATATTCAACTTTTGTAGTGGATAATGCAACAATCTTTTGTATCTGACATCCAACTAACAGTTGTATAGCCCACGAAAAATACATAATCGGTGGTGCTCCTTCGGTAATCAATTTCCCCTGCAAAATATGCATCGACGCATCCTTGTACATTCAGCTCTCCTTTTTCAAAGTACAAGCACTTGTCTGTGGTGCCTCGTAGGTACCTCAAGATTCATTTTCCTGCTTCCCAGTGAGTCTTTCCTGGGTTTGACATAAATCTACTAACAACTCCCTCTACATGGGCAATGTCTGGTCTCGCACAGATCATTGCGTACATCAAACTTCCAATGGCTAAGGCGTAGGGAATCTTAGCCATGAAGTTTCTTTCTTCCTTTGTCAGAGGGGACTAATTCTTGGATAAACGAAAATGACTTACCAAGGGTGTGCTTACTACCTTGGCGTCGCTCTTGTTGAATCTCTGCAAAACACATTTGATGCACTCCTCCTGAGATAACTGCAAAGTCCCTATTTGCTTATTTCTAGTAATTTGCATCCCAAAAATCTTCTTAGCAAGACCCAAGTCTTTCATGTCAAACTCTTTTAACAATTGTTGCTTCAACCTTATGATATCGTCCATTTTGGGTCTGCTATTAACATATCATCTACATAAAGTACTAGAATGATATAATTGGACTAATACCTCTTGAAGTAACAACAGTGATCGGTGTTGCACTTCTGGAAGCCTTCCTTGTGCATGAAACCGTCAAAATTTATGTACCACTATCTTTGGGCTTGTTTCAAGCCATACAAGTTCTTCTTGAGTTAGCACACCATATTCTCCTTCCCTTTTTTTGAGAATCCTTCTGGTTGGTGCATGTATATCTCCTCTTTTATGTCTCCATGAAGAAATGCAGTCTTCACGTCCAATTGCTCAATATGAAGATCTTCACGGGCAACAATACTTAATACTGACCTGATCGTATTGAGCTTCACAACGGGAGAAAAAATGTCAGTGTAGTCAATTCCTTCCTTCTACTGGAATCCTTTGACAACTAAGCGGGCTTTATATCTCTTGGAGCTGTCGTGCTCCTCTTTCACCCAGTACACCCATTTGTTGTGAAAAGTTTTCTTCCCCATAGGCAAATCAACTAGTTCCCATGTCTGGTTGGAGATAAGAGACTTCATCTCATATTTCATGGCAAACTCCCACTTACTAGCATCTTCGGTCTGACATGCTTCATTATAGCATTCAGGCTCCCCTCCATCAGTTAACAACATATAGTTCATGTATCTCCTATTAGGCACATGAGGCCGAGAAGACCTTCTTAATACAGGAGCTGGACTGGGAGGCTGCAATGTGTCGGACTGTTGCGCACTGCTTTGTCCAACAGGTTCCTCTGGTTGAGGGCTTGCTACTATCTGCTTCTGTACAGAACTGTCTGGGCCATCATCTACATCTGCTTACACTGGTCCACGCCCTACTGAGTCGCTGACATTCATTGAATGTCTGTTCTTGTACATCACCTTTTTGTTGAAGATCACATCTCAGCTGCGGATCACTTATTTCTACATTGATCACTGATATGCACATATGCTACACAACTGAAAACTTTTAGATGTGAGAGTTTGACCTCCCTTCCACCACATACCTCCTCTGGTATTTTGTGCTTTAGTGGAACCGATGGTCCTCGGTTGATCAAGTAAGCTGCTGTGTTGATTGTTTCAGCCCAAAACTGCTTTGGTAGGCTTGACTGCATACGCATGCTTCTAGCTTAGTCAGTCAATGTTTGGACTGCATACGCATGCTTCTTGCTTAGTCAGTCAACGTTCGGTTCATACGCTCAGCTACACCATTGTGTTGAAGCGTACCTGACACAGTTCTCTCAATTCTGATCCCGTGCTCATAGCAGAATTTCTTGAATCTACTGTCTTCATATTCTCCACCATTGTCGGTCCCGAGCCTTTCATAGCTTTCCATCTTTTGAATGCATCAAACACTTTTGACTTGTGTCTTAGAAAGTAAACCCATACTTTCTGAGAGTGATCATCAAAGAACATCACAAAGTAGTGTTTTCCACCAATGGATGAGACGGTAGTTGATCCCCAAACATCAGAGTGAACAAGCTCCAACCTTTCTTTCTTCAGTGTTCTGTTACTCTTAAAGTGACCTTGTTCTGCTTTCCAAATATGCAATCTTCACACATGTCAATTTCAATTGAATGTAGACCCGACAGTTTCCAATTTGGAATGCATGATCTTCATTCCCTTCTCACTCATGTGGCAGAGTTTCTGGTGCCATAGGTTGAAATTTTCATTGCTTTCTGCAACTGCAATCGAACAACGCGCCTCTGCTGTCATATAAAGAGTACCATTCTTCTTACTTCGTGTAACGGTCATTGCAAACTTTGAAATCTTCCAATCATCGCCATGGAAAATTGTGGTGTAGCCTTCAGCCCTACTAAGATTAAGTTCTTTCTTAGGTCGGGAATATGCCTGACATCCTTCAGCTCCCATACATACCCATTTAACTTAATCTTCACTACACCTTTACCGTATACCTTACCAAGATTTCCTGGCACATACTTTTCAAAGAGTTTATTCTACGAAGTTTCATTCTACGAAGTGTCGTGGAATGAAGCTCCAGAGTTTAACACCCAAGACACCTTGCTCTCCAAGGAGCATATCAATGCATCATCTCCTCTTGAGGTGGAAGCAACGTTTGCTTCTGTTTTCGCCTTTGATCCTTTGGTGCATTCTTGCACTGATTTTTGTAATGCTCGGTCTTCTCGCAATTCCAACACTCCACAGTCTTAGAGTTTTGGGAATTGCCTGGATTTCTAGATTTAGACCTTTCCTTCGATCTGGCACAGTTGTTTGATCCACGTCCATTTCCTTTAGTTTTTCTTTTTGACTTTGTGGGCAAAATGGAAGAGGCTGACGCTTCATCCGACTCTTTTTGTCGAATTTCTTCGCTGAGAACCAGATCACGAACATCCTCGAATTTTAATTTATTGCTTCTTGACGAGCTACTCACTGCTATGAATATAACATTCCAGCTTTCTTGTAGGGAAGACAAAAGTATCAACACCCATACTTCATCGTCAAATTCAATCTTAACTGAGCTCAATTGGGTTGTGACTGTATTGAGTTAATTAAAATGTTGAGCTATCGATGCTCTTTCCGTCATCTGCAAATTAAACAAATGCCTCATCAAGTGAACTTTATTTGAGGCAGATGGTTTTTCATACATGTTGGAGAGAGCCTCCATAAGACTCGTCGTGGTCTTCTCTTTAGCTATATTGAAAGCCACGTTTCGTGATAACATCAATCGGATAACTCCAAGGGCTTGTTTGTCAAGAAGAGCCCACTCATCATTCTCCACTGTTTGTGGCGTCTTCCCTATTAGAAGTAGATATAGATTTCTTTGGTACAGATAATCCTTTACCTGTATCTTCCAGAATCTGAAATTTGCGTCGTCGAACTTTTGGAGTTTCATTTTCCCTTCGTCTATAACCATTGCTCCCACTCGAATCTAGTAACCTTTGGATCATTTCAGACTTTTCTTGCTAACCTTTGTGTAATAGAACACCTTCGTCGTCAAGCTGCTATTGCCGACGAAAGTTACTATTCACGAAATTTATTATTCACATGAATAGTACCTCGCACAGAAAAACTGTCATATTTCACAGCCAGGGCTCTAATACTAGTTGTTAAGGAAATATATTTCTGAGTTAACTAGATTACGAGATAGAAGAATTAAATCATGACACAATTTACGTGGTTTACCCAACGTAGGCTACGTTCACGGGCTGCTACATATCTTTACTAAAGGGAGAAAACAAGTGTTTACAAACACAACTCACAACCCAATTACACCCAAAAATATAACTCTCAATTTTCTCTCTCTCACAAGCTTAATTTTCTAAGCTTTTACTCTCTCTCTCTCTGAGTAGGAGATGGAATGGAATGAGTTGGAATGAGATAATTTACCAAAGGAGGAAGGGGGCTTTGTATAGGCTTCATATATAGGTGGATGAATTAATGAGGTAGGTGGTGGCTTTCACTTTACCATTCACCAACCATATTAATTGTGGTTAACAATTTTGACCACTGACCATGCCTCCCTTTTTGACTTTCTGAACAAATAGTGACAAGTAATTAATACTTTGGAGAGAACACTCATTATAAGAGTCAACCTACCACCACCGATAGAAAGTAATTTTGCTTTCCACAATGATAACCTCCGGCCAAGAATTTCTAAAACTAGATGCCACTAGGGGTGGGCTTGAGACGGGATGGACCTCATCCTGATCCGATTCCGTTCCTTCGGATCGGGACGGGATAGATGACAACTCGACCTCATCCCATCCCAAATGGGTTCAGGATGGGACAGGATGAGCAAGTACTAAAAAATCAGTTTTATAGTGATATTTTAGTTGGGACTATAATGTATCAACTTATGAGAAGTTCACCGTTCCAAAATTCAGCCCTACCAAAACCATATTAGGATCCCCAAAACATGAGTTGAATAACTATAATGGCAATGTTCAGGGATATATCACTCTTAGATACAAATAAAGATGATACATGTAAGTTTTCACATGTTACCCCAATCATATAAAATCTGAAGAGGCTGATCCAGTTGTTGCAAATTTTTGAAACTTCACTAGCATACAAGAAGGTTGTCTTTTTAGTAATCTCAACATGGTTGGCGCAGGCTTATCTTTTGGAACAACCAAAGTTACGTCATAGATAGCAAGAACGAAAAAGTGCATGTTGCTTACAGTTGTGACAAAACCCTATAAACAACAGAAAAAATAGATATATAGCTGAAGTTTTCACCCACGTGCATCAATTTAATAAATTGTTAGTGCAAGACATAGAGTTAGAAATGTAAAATATTAAAATTTATAAATAAATAAGTTCGAGACGGGACGGGATGGGCGAGGTTGAAAATATCCATCCTGATTTCATACTACTTTAGATCGGGATGGGGATGGATTTGATCAATCTCAAACAGGCCCAAAAAAAAATTGTGACGGGATCAGAATCAGGATTGGAATCGCGGGATGGGATGCCTATCCCTAGATGCCACAACTCTTTGGCCTTAGGCACCATTCCACTTGAAATGCGACGATAGTTCTCCTTGCTGACTACCTTTCCCACTTTTGATAAACCCGGAAGGTTCCCTATTTATTAACATTGAAAATGTGTCGTGCATACACAAATCTGATTCCATTCTAATCTACTTTCATCAAAATTCATTCTTTTCAAACACTAAAATAAAAAATCTCACGACACATGATGATAAGGTTTCTCAATCCATGATGCAAACAATCCCCGATCCACACTCACGAACCTTGGAATCAATAAGACCATTCGTTAAGCACCCCATCTAGGATTTTCCACTTTTCAACCGATGCTTCTTGTTGTCTGGAAATGATGAACCTATTGCAAATCCTCAATTGACGCGCCAAAGCCTTTGTAGTAATCTTGTACACCCCACCAATGAGACTAATTGCTCTAAAATTCTTTATGAGATATGCTACATCCTTATTGGTAATGAGATGTTGGTGTTGTCATCTCGAAAAATCGTTAACCACTTCCATAATGTCTTTACATTCAAAGTGCCAACAACTTTTTGAAAAACCATTGGGCCCTGGAGCCTTGTCACAATCACAAGTTTTGAGGGCTCTTATTATCTCTTCCTGAAGCTCACTTTCTAGCAATAACTTCTTACCTGGTGGTATCACATCAAAACTCACCTCATCAAGAGTTTTTTTTTTTTTAGGTCAAACACAAACTAAAATATATTGATGTGAAAGAAGAATATAAAGGTGAGTTGCTCACAGTACAAGAACAAAGCTAAATAAGCAAAACAAGCAAAGAGCTGGGTATTAAACATAAATACATCCAAGTTAATGTGTTGTATGGCTCTGTGAGCTGTGCCCCACTGCCACACATCTTCCTTGATGGTCATCAAGAAGTGAAGCTTCGTTTTTGCCCCTAGTGAAAAGCGAATCAAAGTAGTTGACAGTATGGTCCTTGATGATGATGATCCTATCTTCAACCATTTGATCATCAATGCTAATTCTTGAGAGATATTCACCCTAAGCCGGGAAGAGGCATAGGGATGGAATATTTTTTATTGTGATCGCCTTCCTTTAGGCCCTTAACCCAGCTCTTTCTCTCCACTTCTTGTCCTCCATACAAAGGATATTTTCTACCTCCACTTTTGTAGAAGCTCTAACCTGAATTGTATGATCGTGGATCGTAGAAGACTGGAGGGATGCAATCTCTTCATCTTTGTCAATTGCTGCTATACCTTGGATGCCCTTAAATATTTATAGAAGACGACATATTCCTATCACCTAGTCTCAGACTATTGCAGTATGTATGTTCTAGTGTATCACGATTAGAATTCCTCCTATTTTGTTTCCCTCTATCAATTTAGGCACATGCCCCATTTATCAGACCTATTACTCATACTCTACTTTTAGTTGGCCATCATGATTCCGATTGCTATACTGATTTTTAAAACTTTAGACATCATTTTGTTTGGTGCCTTTAGCACGTGTTAGTAAAAAAAAATCCTTTATGGTTCGTACTATTACCTGTTATGCGGAAGAATTAGGCAATTCATTAAATAGTTATTTTATCTTTTTTGTAGGAGAAGCATAAAGTTATATAGTGATTTCTATTTGTCTGACATGATTGTTGCTTCTCCTCTTGGACTAATTACTGTAAGTACTTTTATCTTCTTGTACAGAACTAAACATTATGTAGATTGCAGGCCATGGTATCAATGAGGGGTGCTTTAGCATTGATTTCCGTAAAATGGTTTTGATGCACTCCACTGATAAGTATTCACCTTGTGTTGACACCATTTAATTTATGGATTATGTATGTGGAGTGGACCTTTTGAGGTCCACGTAGTACTCATCAATGAGTGGCTTCTTACATCAATGTTCAAGTTTTCTCCTCCTTTGAATTTTAACACTGATGGAAATTCAGATAAAAAAAAGTATAACTGGCTCAGACTTCAACTGTGAACAAATGCCTAACCCTTATGTGGTTAAGAACAATAATGAATTTTTTCAAGCTAGTCTACTCAAGGTATACCAATTCCTATTTTATTATGATTTACACTAGCGACACTGGTAAGCCAGGATGTGTTGATGTCAAGGTAAAATGCCAAAGTATGATCTGTGAATCAAGTTTCATTTGAGAAATCACAGTTAAGTGCCAGCTTCTGACCTGCAAGTGAAAATTTTGTCTACTAGAAAAAAGATGTTTCTAATGTTAATTTGTGGTGATTTTGATGGAAAGAAACATGGGGAAAATGAAGTTTTTTTTTTTTGGTTGTCCGAGGGGGGAGGAGGAGGGGAAGATTGGAGGAGTTTCAAAATTTTCATATGCAGCCACATACATACATACCTGAATGCTTTTCTGATTTTCCTTTTCTCCACGTGGTGCATTAATCTTATTATTACCATTGCAGTTTTGCACTTGATACATGTTGAAGGTCTATTATCAAAATTGTTACTTCGGTTATGGGGTTTTAGAGATTAGAGAAAACTACCACTGAGAGGTCAATCTTCATCTGGCTAGTCAACAATAAAACATCAGTTTTCAAGTCTCTTGTAGCTTCATATTTTGTGGAGCTGAGCATCTTTCCTCAGGCCATAATCTCTATACAAATTCCTCCAAGTAATTAAGAAAAAAAGAAAAAGAAATAATCAGGCAATGACAAGTGCTTGCTAGAGAATGAGTGATATACGTTGTAGTCCCCTGATCTCTTTGAATTGTCAATTTCTCCACCCCTTTCCCTCCCCCCAAACACCACACACACATACACAAAAAAGAACAGAAAGACAAAAAATTAGATGCAAATTTGATATGGGACTTTCTTTTTTGGCTCTTAGAAAATCGGGGAGGCCGAGTTCGACAAGGAAAAAGATGTTGACTATCTCTCATCTATTGAGGTATGCAAAATCGACATGTTTTCTTTTGATTTATATAGTTCCTTTTACAATGTTCTCTCTGTTGCATTTCTGTTTGTATTTATATCACAGTTTGACGCATTTCGTGTTTTGCAGTTACTGGTTGTTGACCATGCAGATGTAATATCAATGCAGGTTTGTACATATTACTTGGGTTTCTCAATTGTATTAGTTTCTGAATTTCATTGATAGAATCCAATTCTTAGAAGCACTGGCTAATGATTTGTACTATGAAAAATCTCCAGAATTGGTCTCATGTGAATTCAGTGGTTGAACAATTAAACCACATTCCATCTAAGCAGCACGGAACCGATGTAATGCGTATTAGACAATGGTGGGTAATTACTGATTACTGAAGAAACAAATGTGGACTCCAGCATTGTCTTCATTTTCTTATTATTTTATTATGATTTTTACCTTTATTTATTTTATTTTTTTTTTGAAAATTTTCTTTCGTTGCATCTTAAGATATCCTACTACTTGAAATAAGCACAATTGAATTTTAATGAAATTTTGTGTTCTAAATTATGTCATGCATAGGTATCTTAATGGACACGCACGTTGGTACAGGCAAACAATACTGTTAGGTTCTTTTCTTAATCCAGGTAAGGAAGATCACTCCCGTGATCAACATTGAAATGCACTGTTTTGTTTTTTGAATAAGTTTAGTGACTTCCCAAATAGTATTCTGCGACTTATCCGTATGTTTTACAGATCTTTGCTACATAGCCAATTTAAAAAAAAAAAAACACAGATGGCGTGTATGGAAAACGTAATAGAAAATAGAAAAGAACGAAAGGCAGTTCTCGTTGCACATCATGTGCTTAAGAATGGTTAATTATATTGCTTATTTTTACTTTTTAGACATGCATAGTACAGAACAAATTAATGTTTTTTTGGCTATATCCAAGTTATATGGAATAGAATGTAATTTATTCGAATAGATATATTCATTAAATGAGCCATGTTGTGCTTTGGTGGTGCACTTGCCCCACCAACCCTTCAAAACCCGTTTTACAGTATTACATGTTTGGCCTGTTTTCCTAGAAATCAAACAAATTGCATTATATTTGCATAAGCATTGGGGGCAGTACCAAAGATGAGGAATAAATAAACAAATTGAACAAGTTGCCTAGTATCATCCGCTGAGGATAGTGGAAGGGAACACCAATTAACTTTTGACTTGAGGTTCGATATTGGAGTGGGACCAAAAGTAAAGTAAAAATACTTCTCACTTGATAGCTATAAATTTTTACTTTTCGTTGTTTTCAATAAAAATGTATGTGTTTTAATTTGAAAATGATTTACTATCAGTTACCCAAGTCGGTACAAATATTTATCTTTTTTTTCAGAAAAACTAGTTGCAACCTAAAATATCATGTATATTTAAAAAGAAAAGTCTGTTCCTGGCTCCACCCCTTGATATATTTGAGAAACCTTCATGGCTGAAAGAGTAATGTTTGTCATTGTATGTTCTTACAAGAGTTCTGAAGAAATAAAATAACATCGAGTTAATTGACTTTTACATTTCCTTGTGTCAGATATGAATGCGTTGTTCAATCAACATTGTGCTAGCTACCAAGGGAAGGTGCGTTCAATCAACATTATGCAAAAGATATAACATTCTTGGTACTTATTGTTATTATTAATGTATATGTATCAATAATATATATATATATATATATATATATATATATATATTTTTTTTTTTTTTTTTTTTTTTTTTTTTTTTTTTTTGTAGGTGAAATTGGTCTCCGAGTATAAAAGTGTCCTTCCAAAAGTATTGCTTCCAGTGCGACAGGTGTGAACCTTGTTCTACTAATTGTTGAGTGGGACCAAACATGATGTTTATGTTTATTTAGATGAGATGCACATAATTGTTTTGTTTGATGATTGGTTGTTGTTCTATTAAACTGTGTTTCCCAATCATAACATTTAAGTTTAATAGGCATTTCAATCTTCAAAGAGGATTTTCTGGTGCTTGGTCATTACTAGTATAAAATACCTCTCCAGTAACACGTAGTATAGGATCAAATGAGTAATACAAAGAACAACATTGTTAGGGATGGTGGAAGGAGTGAAAGCTTAAGTGGTTAAGAGGGGTGTATTGTATATGGATTCTTATGGAATTGATAAATAATTTGAAAAATCCACGGACTCTTTAAATTGTCCACAGACTCTTTAAATTGCCCATGGACTTCTGCTGATTTCTTAAATCCATAGACTTTTGCTACAGACTTTCTAGAGATTTATGAAAATCCACGGACTTTGTATGAACGACTTTTACAGATTTCTAATTATTTGCAAGATAAAAAAGAAGTTGGTAAATAGTGATGAAACAAAAACACCGGCATATAATTAACAAAAGTGAGAGATATATGTGCTAAAAAAACTAGAAAGAGAAAAGGTCGTTAACTAGCATCTTTAAAATAAGAAGTAAACGTCCATAAAATTGTATTATGATTATTCTTCTCCTTCATGATCATGGTCACTTTTTCAAAATAAGAAGTACACGTCCATAAAATTTGGGTATCACTTCTTCAATGGGTTTCCTCAAATTCCCAATGAAATGCCTCCATCTCCAAATCTTTGAACATCAGTTGTAAAGAATGTATTATATCCAAAACAACTTTTGAGCTACACTAGAAGCGATTGATGATTAGCTTGAGTGATTGTCATGAATGGTATTATAATAATGTGCAGAAGGAGTGTTAAACTTCCAGAATAGAGTGCCAGATATTAAAAATCACAACTAATAACTTGACATCAAATTAACAAAGAAGAAAAGTAGAAATACGAATAAATGAGCATCACACTCACAACATCCACTACAAATTCAACATCTAGTTCATTCTAAAATCAATTATTCAATTGCGTGAAATCTTCAATCACCAATAATGAAATACCTAGAAAATTTGAACTAATTTATACGGAAAACCAAAAGGTCAAAAGGAGGAATAACAGAACTGATCAAAGACACACAAGAGAACTGATCGCAACACTTAATCGCAGCAGAATTGATCGCGGTCACCACCACGACTTCTCCTATCTCGTTCTCCTCTAGCAGCAAAACTGATCGCAGCAGCCACGACTTCTATATCGTTCTCGTCTTTCTTGCCTTTCCACTTCCTCCTTCCTTGTGAATATGAGCAGCTTTAGGGCTTAGGTTGGGGACGTGGTAGTCCTGGAGCTAAGAAGAAGGGTTCCATGAACTGAGTTATGCACGAAGCGGGGAGCGGGACTCTTTTTTTGGTTTCGCGGGTTGTTTGGGAAGATCATCTTCGCGGCTGGCACAAGGAAGAACTTTGAGAGACTTTTTTCCAGGTTGAAATCTTTGATATGGAGGCTGGCAAATTATTGAATTTTGTTATTTATACCTAACAATACAAAGTCCATGAGAATCCATGATTTTCCAAATCCATAAATATGAATAATATTTTGAATACCCTAAAACTTTTGTGGACTTTCTGAAATCCATATTGAATACCCCTAGACTTTGTGAATTTCGGAAAGACTTTTTAAAATTCTGATTGAATACCCCTAGACTTTTGTGGACTTTTTAAAATCCAAATTGAATACACTTGGATTTTCAGAATCCATGGAATTTATTAAATTGCCTACAAAATCCAAATACAATACACCCCCCTAAGAGAAATCCCTCCCAGGGCTTCCTTCTATGGATTGTGTTGCATGTTACAAGTACTTACATTTGACAACATAATTAAAAGAGGATAAGGATCACCTTCTTCTCTCTTTCCATGTGGTCTCTGAGTTATGGTCCAAAGCCCCCTCTGAATTTCACATCCAGGCTCATTCAACTCCATCTTTCCTAGTCTGGGTTGAGATTATGCAAGCTTCTAACAACAGAATTCCTTGTATGATTCCCTGTGGGAAGTGGGCCTAAGAGACGTTGCCTCATGCTATTGTTTGGAGGCAAAGGAAAAACATAATTGGAAAAAATATGAAGAAGTCAGTTGATCAGTTATGGTGTTGTAATTGGGCTAGGTGTAAGGAAATCAGTTTTCAGTTATGGTTATGGTGTTGTAATTGGGATAGGTGTAAGGATATTCAATTTTCTTCTGGTATGTTCAATCGAGAGTGTATAGTTCTCCCAAACATTTCTAAATGTATATGTTTTGAGGGAGACAACGTCCTTTTATCACTGTTTTCTCCCCTCCCTCTTTTCTACAAACTAATATAATATTGTTGTTTTCTGATTAAAAAAAATATGTTGAAGATAAGATGATTTGAACAACAAATTGAATCTTCTAAGGAAGAATTTGTGGGTACAACTGATGGTTCAACATCAAAAGACTGTCACTAGGGAGAGTTCCACCCAGTATTTTTTTGTGTGTACAAGGACCTTCAATGGGATAAATTCTAATCACTAATACAAATTTCATGTATATATGTTTTATTGGGGTAGATAGCTTGTTCAATATGTTAGTCCTTTATGTGTACTCTTCAAGGATTGTGATTTCGCGAAATTATACGAAATTTCATTTTTTTTAATTACGAAAAGTAAAAGGGCAAAAGAAAAAATTACATTTATTCGAGGGTTTTTTTCGAAAAATTTTGAGGTTTTTTCGTAAATCTCAGGGTTTTTTTTTCGTAAAAATAAAAAACCAGATGCTAAAATTTACATTTATTTCAAGGATTTTTCAAAAAATTCTGGGATTTTTTGTAAATTTTGAGTTTTTTCTTCTAATTATCATTTATTCTAACTATTTATTGATTTTTGAAACCACCCCTAATTTCCTAATTATCACTTCTTCTACTTATATATTGATTTTTTAAACTACCCCTTGATTTTCTAATTATAGGTATTTTGGTTTCATTTAATGTGTTTAATACATTTATTTACTTGCATATTATTTTTTTTCACATATTTAATATACCCTCGAAATTCATTATATATTTCATTTACCCTCGAAATTTTTACGTTTTTTCTTCACACCAAAATATTTCTTAAAATCAGGAGGTCAAAATTAACGCAAAAAAAGAAATCACATTCCTTGGTACTCGTTAATACCCAAGTGATTTTCTCAGTCACTTTGGCCCTTATTAATATACTAATGTATTACCTTGTCGTTTGCACGATTGCACACTTTTTCTCCCAAAGCGTGTAGGCGTGCTTTCAGAATGCCACCCGAGTTCTTGAGTCTTGCCTTCGGCACTTCTTAATAATTACTATATGCGTATTTTTGTACCGTTACTATAATATGATGATTGTATGGATTTTTAATTTACTTTATTTAGAAACAGTGGGAATTTTTAAATATTGAATGTACAAAATGTGAAAAATCCAATTACACCATGTAACGTTAATAAATATATAATATTATGAATTTACTCCTTTTTAAAGACAAAACCCACTATAGTAAACGCATATTAGGAGATTTACAAATCTTATCATAATTTATTAAACATGACATTTATGATTTAAAATGCTCGGTGGGATATTGAATAATTATGATGGAAGACCTAATTATAATTAATGAATGGTTGAAGGGGCTTGTGACTTGTGAGTTGAATATGCAGAATTATCAAATTTTGGGGGTAGCATCAATAATATGATAAAGTAGCTTAGGGCTAAAAAAAAAATAGGAAAGGGGTGAATGTACATCCATCCCACGGTACATGTTGTTTTTATATGGGAAAGCATGTATGTGATTATTAGAATTTGGCAAGGACATTTAGGAAACTCCAATAAATGTCTAACTTTTTTCCCTTTCAACTAATGGGTTTGGCTTTAATTTAAATTACGTGTTATGCCCCAACAAAGGTTTGTAATGACATATTACTAAAGGGGGTAGTTAGGAAACATGAGTGAAATTGTGAATGAGTTATCCGTTGGATTTTTTGTTCTCATTCTCATAACCCTTGAATTTCCACTTATAGTTGCCATAATCAAAGCTTTTATCCTCTCCGTTATGAATAGTGGAATACTATTGTGTTTTATTAAATAGATTTGTTTGTATTGATTGATAAAAAAAAAAAAAAATCTTAAAAGACTTCGCCTAATTTTGATGCTTATTTTGTAATATGAATTATTCCTTTTGAGGGATGGATGAAAGATTCAACATTTTACTTGGCATCCTAACGTATTTTATCTTCACAACTTTGTAGATTTATCGGCGTTTTGATGTTGATTCTATCGTTGAAGCTGATGATGCGCGCTTGGAGTATTTTGCCAAGGAGGTAAGTTTTGATAATGTTATTTGGTTCTATTTGTTAATCAAGATATAGAGGAAGGTGGAATTTGAGAAAATTAGGGAAGATGAAGGAACGCAATATATATATATAGACACACATCATGAGGATGGTGAAATTTGAGAAAAATAGGGGAAATGAAGGAACACACACACACACTATATATATATATATATGAAAATTTTGATACCAAATTAGGTTTTGGAGCCAAACAATTCAAAAGTTGCATGTAGAAAATTATAACCTTTAATCAACAACTTAAGAAAAACATTAGAAACCATAAATTTTTACAATACCTTGCGAAGGGATACTCAAATTAATATTTTGTGTACTCTCCTTTTAGGAAACTCGTCTTCGAACTTCGCTCAAAGGCTATTCATCGATTTTTACATAGGCTTTCAAGGAGTAAAAAGTGTGAAGAGTATGCCTGTGCATATTATTATAGACTTCTGGAATGCATGCATTATTTATAGAAAACATGGAACATGGAAGTTGCTCGTCGGATTGAAATTCCTTCTACAACATCTTAAGAATTTCTCAACTCAAACATAACAAGTTCATATGGTTTAAAAATATGGAGAAAGCATCAAAACACCATAATATCATGTACTTTCTAATTTTTCTAAGACTTCTAAATTTTATTTTATTTTTTAAATTTATTTATTTATTTTATTCCATTTTTTAATTTAGGTTAGAAGTCCTTAGGTGAGTCCAATTCGAGTCCTAATAGGTTTAAAATGTTGTTGTAAACATAGCTTAGGAAAGTAATTTTCGTTGTCTTAATAGGTTTATAAGTTTATAATATGGGGTTACCTACATAAGGCAAAACTGAATTTTGCTATCAAAGTTTTCAATCAATCAATTATCAGTTTACTATTTGATTTTCTTATTCTTCCAACTTCCCTAGTGTATGAGGGGTCTCGAGAAATGGTGGATATGTGCTTGGTGAAGGCTGGAGTTATCAGGTCCCCTAAAAGTTCTTTTAGGAGTCCAAGATGGACAAAGACTTGGAGAGATGATTGCGAATGATTGCTCGAGAGATCGCAGAGTGTGGAGATTAAGCAAAAAGTGGAGAGTAAAAAAAATGATAATCCCCTTCCTCTTCTTCGACCCTATTTTTATAGTGATCAAAGACAAAGAGTTGGTTTATTATTTACGAAGAGCGTGATGCGAGAACATGTGGCGTGCATGATTGTGGGTAATTGCTAGTGGTGTATGACATGGCTTATGACACAATTCCCCCCCCCATGTCCTCACGTTCATGCGATGACTCCAGTCATGATTAGTGCGCAAAAAGTGATGCCTTGGAAAACAACTAGTGAGGCCATGCAAGGGTAGGGGTGGGCACGGGATGGATCTCATCTCTGTCCCATCCCATTTGTTCGGGATCGAGACGGGATAGGATAGACCTCATCTCATCCAAAACGGGTTCGGGACAAGACGAGATAAGCATGTACTAAATTTTGCATTGAAAATTTAACATGCAAGATTGAAAATTTTTTATTTACCAAACACACAACTCTAAGAACAACTATATAATTTTAAGCCATTGATTATTAATTTCCCATTTCATTAGCTTTTACTTTTTTTTTAGAACCACTATTGAAAATAACCATTTTTTTGTACATTGCTAACGAAAATAATCAATAGGTTTGTCATTTAAAAACTACGAGAGCACAAATTGAGTTAGATTCATTATCCAGGTAGTCGCATGGAAGCTTCTGAGAATAAAATAGCCATGTCAATAAATAAAACAACAAATAAGTAATGTCAACAAATAGTTTCCTCCTACACATTTCATATTAAATATTAAATATTAAAAAAATCGATTCGGGACGAGACGGGCGGGATTAAAAATCTTCATCCCGATCCCATCCTACTCTAGATCAGGACGGGAAGGGACCGGGATTACGGGATGGATGCCCACCCCTATGCAAGGGTATTTTGGTATTAAGTTATTTGTCTCTTTGTTATCCTCAAAATGAAGTCCTCAAGTATCCTCCGTTACGTGGTAAAATCTAATCTTAGGACATGAAATATAGCTAGTTTTTTATTTTACATCATCTACACTTGCCTCTTCTCTTATTATTCCTCCCATTTCATTTTCATTATTTTTTCTTAATCCCCTTTTTTTTTCTCTTGTTGAAGAATGTTTGTATCCTCTTCTTTTTGCACTGACTACGTAGACGATACGTCATCAAGTGGTATCAAAACAAGTCAACTCGATTGCTACCTCCCGAGGCTTGATCAAGTCTTCATCAAGGTTTCATCACCATATTCATTGTCCCAACATCATTTGTTCAAATTATCAGCTGTGTATTATAAGCATTATTTGCTTTTGCATATTTTGTATCGAACCTTTGAGCAACTGCAACCTTGTCATTCTCAACTTGCTTATGGGAAGCATACTTCTTTTATGGCTATAGTTTGATCAAATCAAGGATTAAAAAGTTTTGAACAAAGGAGTTGTTTGACTTGGAAAAAGAATATGTAACATACTTGCACAAAACAATGAGGCACTAAATCCCATCACCACCGCAAGCACTAAATCCTACTACTCGTCACCATCATTATAAAAACCATTACCACCACCATCGCTTATTCAAACTTCTCCAATTCCTTCGCCTACTCCAATTTTCCAAACCAAAACTTTTACCTGAAATCCAACCCAATAATATACCTCAAGCCACACACCAGTAACAAGCTTCCACGTTATCAATCCCGAAGTCACTTCCTCCTTTAGTACCTATTCCCATTACCAATCTCCCTACACCTACATTAGTCCCCTTATAACGACGTACTCCATCTTCCCCAAACTAGTCCCTACAACTACTTCCACCATACCCAAAATTGTAACACCCCGACCACAACCAGTTCCAACCAAAGACATACCTCCCTAGACCTTGTAAACATCCCTCCCCAACCTAATCCAAAGCTCCATTTTCCAAAATTCCTTAAAATCCCAAGTTTTTTTTGTGCATTTGTCCCTCCATCATTTTTTCACATTTTCTCAAATTCAACTTTCCAAGAAGCGGAGGATTGCCCCCCACACTCATGTTGATAATCGGAACCATTTAGGATTTGAATATGATGAATGTGGGATTTATCAAAGATAACCAGCAGGCATAGCTATTTCTCAAAGATAATCAGAGCTATTTTTCTCTCGTCTCCACAGGAAAACAACAGCTTGACCCTTCTCGGTGTTTTGTTCAAGATCAATGGTTGACTAGTTGTTAGTTTGAGTGAGTCCACTGATTCAAGTCCTTGTAAGTTCACTGACTTATGAGTTCACTGAGTTGTGTAATCATTTGTGACTCTGAATATCCACTACAGTTACATACAAAAACAAATTACAGACTAAACTACCAATACCAATGGTGTACCATAGAGCTGCCATTACCAATTACCAAATACAGATTACATCCTATATACTGTACATTGACTGCATGCCAAATTAACAAAAAGAGACAGATCATTATATAGTGTATTACACTCTAATTCTGATTTCAACCATCTTTTTAGCATTTTATTCATTGATTTTTAACAGTCAAATGAAGCTTACACCTCACACCTCATGAAAGGTTTCGCCTCAGTTTCCTATTACATTTTTTTGACCTTGCCAGTAGGTAAGGAAGGAATGTTGGAAGAGGATTCGAGGGCGGATTCATTGGTGTATCAAAATCAGACTCTTCAGCATCTTCAAGTTACTTGAAGAAGGAACAGAGAGTGGGGATCAGGAGTTATGCTTTCAAACAGGTTGTTTTCCTTTGAGGATTGTAAAATGGCCTCTCTGGAATGGGTAGGATGGAAAAATCCTTCATTATTAGGCCTAAATCCTTCATTATTGTAAAGAATCATTGATTCATTTTTATCTCAAAAATGAAAAAAAGGAATTGTTGAACCAAAAGCATGCTTTCTCGATTTGCAATGAAGTCTTAGAAGCAAGCTCCCTTAAAATTAAGATGAGAGGAAACACATATAACAAAGGAAGGCTAACATGTCCATGATAATGCGACTTGTGATCTGATAGAAAGAGAAATAACATATGACATACAAGCTTTATGAGGTTATGGAGGTTGAATGATGGTATGTCAAATTCATAATTTTCAAATTAGGATAAATAGGAATGCCAGGAAACTAGACTTGGGCATCTCAAAGTTAGTAGGATGCGGTTGAAAGATGTTCTCTGGGTTGACCTTATGTGGGGAAACTTCATCTTTCGCAGATGAAAGAAGATTGGTTGAAGATGAGGGAAATACAAATATTCTACTAATAGAAGCAATCTAACAAGTGTATGGAGATTTTGTTGGGCAAAATAACATCAGAGTTGCATATGGATCAAGGCACTGCATTTGGAACTTCGAGATTGAAGTTCCATATTTCAAATGTAGAAATGAAATCGTGAAGGAATGATACTAAGCTATCTGATGTGCATTGATTTTCAGCGAAGAGGGAAAATGATGACGGGGGCATTTTTCCTCAGGGACGTTTTAACCTTTTAATATCTGCAGTTGTAATCTAGTTAAAGAGGGCAAAAGTTTTATTTTGAGATGAGAAGTAGTAAGGTTTCCAAAGGAACATGCCACACAGATATTGGTTACAGAAAACATTTGTTCAGAGACCAGGGACAATGTTGTTCTGGCACTGGCATTTGGAGAAAAGAACAAATGCGGAAAGAATATATCTTTGGAATTCTGAAGTACCTTATCATTGTACGCATCTCAATAAAGCTAATGGAAAAAGATTCATTTGTAAAGGCTGTGTATCTCCTCATGTTGTGCGCATTATTGCAGGAGTTTACAATTTTAGGGTATCTTTTATTTTAGAAATTAGGAGTTTAATATTATTAGGAAAATTTGCTTATATTGCAAGTTTAATTGTATAAGTATTACTATTCGTCTCAAGCTAGGAAGTAGGCAATTTTTATTTCAAGTCAGATTTTAATTTCTCTTTTAGGAGTCTTATTTTGATTTATAAATAGACTCTTGTTGTAATTGAATTTTGGTTAGAATTGAATAAAAGCGTATTTTAGTTATCGGAATTCTGCAGAGTTCTATTTGTAAATTGTGTTTTCCATAACTCACTTTTAGAGTCAATCCTTAATGGTGGCTTGGGCCAAGTATCACTGGTTAGACACCCTAATTATAAGTTCAATTAATGTTGAAGACTTTGAGGAGCTCAATACTGATATTGGCTGGTTGAACCAATTTGGTATTGTTACTTGGTTCTCAATTCCCCCTCCAATAGCTACAACAACAAAAAGAAGGCCACCCTAATATAATTACGAGTTTTGCCTCGGCGAATATCCTCAATTGTTAAACGATTAAAGATGGAGTGCAAGGTTGTCAAAGTGTGAATTGAATCGAAAATTGTAAGGGCCATTTGAAAAATTGTAAATTCGAGATTCAAATCGGAAATCGTACCGTTCAAATTGAGATTTAAAATATAATATAAAAATTCAAGTAGTTTTTTTTTTGGAAAGCGAGCTGGGTTTTTATAGGATCCCATAACCTATTAACAAGGTGTGACCTACAGGTCAACACCATAAGTAACTATGCCGCCGGCGGGTCTCGAACCTAGGACGTGGGGGATAAACCCACACAGCCCTAACCACTCAACCATAATGCCATTGGCAAAAATTTAAGTAGTTGGTCAAGCAAACATGCAAATAAAATTGTGTCAAGGTCGTGATGGTCTTATTATGTTGGACCAAGTTATCAGCTTGGATAGAAGGAAGATTGGATTTTATGCTCTATTTGGAAAGCCCAATTAAAGACTTTCCGGGTTTAAACTTGGGCAGCTGGACCTAGTTTTTAAAGCTTAAAAAAAAGGCTGCAACACCGTATAAGCCTCCTAAACAATTTTCATGAAATCTAGACTATTATAACGACAGAAGGGTGGGATGAAGAGTGAGTGTGTCTTCAACCCGATTTTTGAATTTCCATTTTGCTTTCCCAAATTCATACTTTTTACAATCAAAACCAACCCCAAGTATCTATAAACTAGCCCTTACAATAGTGAGAGTGTAATCTTTGGTTACAATATTTTACTCCATAATATTCTTTAGTATTTTTAATTTAATTAAATTAAAAGTATCAAATAATTTTTATGAGTACTTTTTTTTTGAAATCTTTAGTCAAATCTCCTATAACCTTTAATTTTTACTTATTATTGAATTTTTAGAATAAAATAAAAAGTATTGAATATACGCGTCATAGAGCGCATTTACACCGTAGTTGTAATTAATTCCACAACGTTGCTGCGCACAGAAAAGCACAAATTTGGTATTATGTACTCTTCTTTCTTATTATTCTTCTTCCATATTTATTTTCTTTTTTGCTTCCTCTTTCTCGTACATCTGGTTTCTTAAATACACAAAATTTCAATCTCATCTTTCGGTGAATAGAAGAATTTTGATTGTAAGCAGTTACTGATGTCAGAAACGTATGACTTGATTTTAATCATGAGTAGGGCTGAAAACCGAACCGACGGTTCGGTTTTTCACCTAAACCGTGAACCGAACCGACTTAGGTCGGTTTTAAAATTTTCAAACCGAAACCGAACCGACCATTAATAAAACCGATCCGAAATCGAACCGATTCTAATTTATGCAAACCGTAACCAACCGAACCGACTAAAATCGAATCAAAACCGAAATAAAATCGAACCGATCGACTATTTTAAACATATTATATTATTTATTATATATATTAGGTCGATTCGGTTTGGTCGGTTAAAATCACATAGAAACCGAAAATCGAACCGACTACTTCGGTTTTGAATTTTTTTAATCTGAAACCAATTCGAACCGAATTTAAATCGAACCAATCGGTTCGGTCGGTTTAATCGGTTTGATCGGTTTTTTGTTCAGCCCTAATCATGAGTTGCGATTCGCTTCTCATCGACTCGTACAATGAGAGCCAAACACGATCTAGGGTATTCAAATTGCATGGAGCACGATTTGACTCAAATCTTGAGTCGGATCGTCCGATTCAAAGCGATTTTGACAACACTAATGGAGTGTGTTATGCAACAACCTCCGATGCATGAACTCTTCGGAAAACCTCCATTTCGAGAGTCAGATACGTGTCGGACACGGACTCGCGTCCGACACCCGTCCGACACGTATTCGACATGCGGTCAAGACACGTTGACTGAGATTGACACGGCCCCGACTCGGCTTCGAGACGGCTCCGACAAGGCCCCGACTCGGCCAAATTTTTTTCTTATTTTTCTTGGGTTTTTTTTCCTTTTTTTCTTTGCTGATTTTTGAAAGTAGTTTTTGAAGAAACACCAAGTTTCACTGCACTCAATTGCAATCACCAATTCTTCGATTCCTTCAGTCGGAGAGAGGGCTTGCTTTAATTAGAGCACATCTTCACGTCGTACTCAATCTGATGGTTCTTGACTTCTTGACTGGCATCATCAAGGCCGATTCTTCCCTTACTCTAAATTAGAAACAATACACAAAAATATTATTTTGCTATATAATTTATCAGTAATTTGATTTATTTGTTTCTGATGATTAATTTGCTCTTAGATACACAAATACACACACTATTTTGAAACAATTTGTAAATTAGATACACTCCCCAGTAAATTTTGATTATCTGAGCATCTCTGTAAATTTTTCCATCTCTCTTGTTAAGCTCAGGGATGGCAACGGGGCAGATTGGGGTGGATTTGAGCAAATCCATCCCCAATCCGTCAGGAATAACGGATCCCCAAATCCGCTCCGCCAATTTGTTTATAAATTTATTAAAAAATTGCCTCTGCCCCGCACGGATAGATGGGTATTCGCCCCGCCCAAAATATCCGTTAAAATTTTTTCTTCATTACATAGTAAAAGATAGGTAAATGATCATTTATACATACAAAAAACCATACAACAATTTACAAAAAAAAATCGATCTAAAAGATCAGATCTCTGATATAAAAGAATTACAACAAATTACAAAAAAAAATTCGATCTAAAATTACAACAAATTACAAAAAAAAAATTCGATCAAAAAATGACAACAAATTATAATCAAAAAAATTCGATCTAAAAAAATTACAACAAATTACATAAAAAAACTTCAATCTAAAAAAATCGATCTCTGAGATTTGATCACAGAGATCTGATTTTAGATCTAATCACAGAGATATCTGATCACAGAGATCTGATCTCTGAGATCGAGATCTAATCTCTGATGGGGAGAGAAAGGTGGGAAGCTTCGATTTCGATCGACTGAGAATTTGATCTTGGCCGTGAGAAGCGAAACTGAGTCTGACTTGTGAGAGGCTTCAGGCTTCGACCCTCATTCTCTCTGTGAGAGGCGAAACCCTTTGGTGTGAGGGAGGGAGATCTCTCATTCTCTCTGTGAGAAGGGAGGGCAGAGGGAGAGGCGGTGTGAGGGAGGGAGATCTGTGAGAGAGAGGCAGTGTGAGGGAGGGAGATCTGTGAAAGAGAGGCGGTGTGAGGGAGTGAGGGTGATATCTCTGTGAGGGGGGGGGGAGGGGTGTGAGGGAGTGAGGGTGATATCTCTGTGAGGGGGGGGGAGGGTGTGAGGGAGTGAGGGGGGGGGGGGGAGGGGAAGGGAGCGACTCTGCGAGTGTGTGTGTGAGTGAAACTGTGAAAGCGTTAATCCCTTTATATACTCGAAGGGTATTTTTGTAATTTTACAGGTTAAACGGATATTCATGGGGCGGATACGGATATAAATTCGTATCCGCCCCGCTTATTAAACGGATGTAGAATGAAAATCCGTATCCGCCCCAAGAACCAGGGATCATTTACCAAATTCGCCCCAAACGGGGCGAGTGGGGCGGATATCCGTGAAAATCCGCCCCACTGCCATCCCTAGTTAAGCTCTTATCTAGCTTCAAAAGTAAAAATTTTAAACAATTTTAAGTTTAGGTTGTTTATGTTCATTAGTTATAAAAAAATAAAAATTAATAAAAAGTAAAGTTTGACTGTTTCACCGAATCTTAATTTTTTGAAAATTGCCGAGTTGCCGTGTCGTATCCGTGTCCGACACGACATGCATGTCCGTGTCCGTGCATCCTTGGCAACAACAAATAGATGTGTTATTTTGGATGTCATTGGCCATTGAGCAAAAGAACGATGAGAGGCAAACATCAATTGTTGATTCAAGAACGGATGAAGAGCCAAGCATCAATAGAGGTGGATCTTTCTTCTAGAAAGTAGAGATGATGTATTGGATTACAACATTAATGGGTATTGTTGTGTGATAGAAAACAAGGTGCGCCCCATGGTGCATGCTTGATGTAGGGCATTTTATAACTAATCAATGAGTTAACAGCATGAGTAAAAGGATCTAACATTGACTAAGATGACCAAAAGATCAAATTGAACATCTGGATATTAACTATTTTTAATAAATAATGTTTTTTTACTAGTTAATAGTAAATTCAAGCTTTGTTAGAAATTGATTTCCTCTTTTGACTAAGACTAGTAGGATTCATTTTAACGAGCATTTAATTGCTTCTTGACCAGTGCTAGAGGACTTACATTAGTATTTTGTTTTTTCAACTTGCCCGACTTGGTTTGTTGCATCAGCAAAACTGAATAAAAAAGCAACACACTGAGTTTGAAATTGTCCTTTCATTCCTTTAATTGAAGTCTTTCTGAGAGAGTTTTTAGGTTATTCCAGCATGATGTGAGTGGGTGTAGTCTTCTCTTCTACCTTCTTAGAAAAGTTTTCTCATCTTGGAAACCCATTATAACTCGTTTCATTAGGGTGTGCTAATTTTGAAAACCGCTTGTTGTTGAGGAACTTGGTGGTCACTGTGGTTGGTACTTCCATAGAAGACAATTGAATGAGTTCCTCATCACAAGTAGTAGGAGATATGAGCAGAATTTCTGTTGCAGAAGTGGTTGGAGGACATATTACTCTGTTTCTCTTTCCAACAAATTGAGATTATAAACTTAGAATGCTCAATAGCTCATACTCTGTTATCTAAGCCACCGCTCAACACAATACTGGGACTTTTAAAATGGAACTTCTTAGTCGGACATTGAAAGTTACATGGATGAATGCCTCAAAAATCAAAATCACAGTACCTTCAAAATCATTAAATTAAACTCTATTATTCCCAAAACCATAATTCCTTCCAACTCGCAACCATGATATGGCAAGGAATTTCAGGGAAATGCCCCACTAGAAAATTGCTAGGTTAAATCCATCCAGTTTGAATATTTTTAGTGAGCAACTAAAGGAGCGTGTGAAGAGAAGGGACAATAGGTTTTGAGAGAGCAGGTTTTGCCATTAGTAGAAAGGAAAGCAAGGACTTTGAGAGGAGGAGAGGGAAAGATTGTGGATCTCAGATTTGAGATGAGAGGGACAGGAGGAAAAGAGAGAATGATAGAGGTTTATGTTTTGGTGAGACATATTTCTTTTCCCTTTCTCCAATTATTACCATTTTTGTATTGTTAGGTGGCACTGGTGATTCACTCGCCTATGGTGAGTTACTAATACAAGATACAATGACAAGCTATCCTGCATTTCCCTTGTTTCTTATAGGGTTTGAGTAAATAAGAGTTTCTATTTTAATTAAAAAAAAGCCTTTTTTTTAATTTTTTTCTTAAATCTTTTTTTTGTTTTTAATTATATGAGACACTTTTAATAGGTTTAGGAAGTTATTTTTTTTATGTTTTAGATAGATTAGGAAACTTATTGGCTATGTTCTAGGAAGTTACCATTTTATTGCATCAATATTATAGGAAGGTTGCCAAAGAAAGGAAACCTCAAGTATCGGAAAAGAGTTGAAACTGTGCCAAATCAGTTCATAAACAGGGTCGATATGACTGATTTGAGTACTTTCCTGAATGTTGATTACATTATAACTTCAGCATGGAAGTCAATGAGGTGATGGATTGGCTAGTGGATGTAGGGTCCTCAATCTTCAATATGATGGAGCTAGAGAAGGGGAGAGGTTGGGCACAAGTTTCCCGCTTTCAGGTTGGGGGGTTGGGAGGGGTAAGAATTTTATTTTATTTTTTTGGCTTGGTGTGTGGCACTAAGTACTTGGAGCTTGGCCATCGATAAGGTTTTGATAGAACCAAAACAAACACTGCCATTGTTACATGGCTAACCTAATTTTTTTATGATAATAAGGACAGTGTGCCATGAGCTTTTGCTTTGAATATATAGAGTTACTTTGAATCTTTGATACTTTAAATTGTTGGTGTCTTGTGGAGTTACTTAGATATTTTAACCTGTTAGTGTCATAGATATTTTAACTGTTAGTGTCAAGTCCAGATCCAGCCATTGATCTGACTTTTAGTACGTTTTTTATTTTCTTGTGTCAGGTGTTCCCTAAGATAAAGGATTCCATTCAGGTATTCATTTACACTTCATTGGAATTTGATTTCAGTCAAGAAGCATGGGCATATCAATATGAAAGTAAAATAGCATATGCTATTCCACGTCACACACGTGTCCAATAAGCTCCCAATCATCGTCTCTTACACAATATCCAACATGGGATGCATACCTTTTTAGAGAAACTCACTATATTTCCCATTCATGCAGGGTGGTACTATGCTATTTATCAGTTCCTACTTTGAGTTTGTTCGAATACGGAATTTCTTGAAATCCCAGAATGCCTCGTTTTGTTTGCTTGGAGAGTAAGAACATTTCTTTCAAAAAATTACTTCATCATTCTTTATGGACTATGTGATCCTTCAAAGTTGGATTTACAACTTTAGATCTCTGTGGATGATTGATTTATTTATTCATTATATTCTCTGAATGTTTTAGGTATACCAAGCAGAGTGATATATCTCGTGCACGGATTTGGTTTTTCGAAGGAACACGAAAAATCATACTTTACACTGAGAGAGCTCATTTTTATCACAGATACAAGGTTGTTCTAATTCCTTTGACGTGCTTTATTAGAAAACCTTCCAATTTATCAAGAGTACTTACTTTTAAGAAACAATGTTTTTCTTACCCAAACGAGAGCACCTGTTTACATCCAAGTTCAACATGTCTTGACCTTGATGTATCATAACTTAATTAGAGACTTTTCACTATTTTCTTGTCTAATATGTGCCTTCTAAATATGAATTTCACCATTGTTGTTACTTGTTAGGCTGAAACCATTTTCTTTAATTTCTGGAAATTAAGCCGTCTTCTACTTCTGTCATTTCCTTTCCTATAAAAGAGGGTGAACATTTGATTTGCATTTACTAGTTGAATTTCTTTTGTTGGAACAAATTGACAATAATTGATACAAGATTTGGAATTCTTCATATTTTACTTTCATATGCTATTTTGGGAATTTGTAAGTTATTTCTTTTGATTTATATTTGCCAAAATTTTATCAAGATTTCTTCGAGGGTAACCATATTCAAAACTTATGAGTCACGCTTTCATTCTACACAAATTTTAATCCAGTATTTGACCGTTTAGTCACAATATGTTACTTCATGTAATAGTTAAAAATCATATACCAAAAGCAGTTGTTATCAAGTAGAAATTTGCTATTAATGGTAAAATTAGCTTAGATGAGCTCATTTAAGAAAAGAAGATTAGCAAGAACACTGATATTTTTCAACCTTAACATGTTTCCTGGATGGCAGCAAACTTTACAAAAATATAGCAGTTCTATCTTTCATGGTTCCTTCATACTATGATATCCAAAAGGATATTTTTTTATATGGTTTAGATTATAAGTTGATTGATGCATATCCTACTGCTTCTTGTGTGATGTGGGCATAACCATTTTTCTCTTGAAACTAGATTCGGGGTATGAAGAATTTGATTGTTTACTCACTTCCAGAAAGAAAGGAATTCTACCCTGAGGTAACACCTCGTATATGACCCTTCTATGTTTTATTTTCTCGTTCATTTATTTGAGTCTAGCCATCTTATTGGACTGACAATATTCCTGACATTTGCTGCAATTCTATCCTCCTTCCGTTATTTGTTTCGTTCTCCCAGATAATCAATATGGTTGAAGCATCAGAAAATACAACTTGCACTGTACTGTTTTCTCGCTTTGATAAGCTTCGGGTAAGATATTGTCCATATTTTCATGTATATATGTTTTTCTCTTTTTCATTTCCTTTTCCTCATTTGGATGTGTTGTTTTTCCTATTTAAACACTTACTTGAAGCCACTAATTTCATTTTATTTTAATGTTTTAGCTCGAGAGAATTGTTGGAACAACGCCTGCAAAAAAGTTGATGTCGTCAGAGAAGAGTACATTTGTTTTCTGTTAGTAGTCGGCCTTGTATAGGAAGGCAGGGAGTAGTCTATATTGCATGCTGTTTAAGGAAGAGCACCGAGAAATCAAGATGATAGACTTGTATTGTCATCTCTCATGAGCGCTTATTTACAAGTTCTTCCAAATAGAAATACCAATCCAAATTCCAATGTAGTTGACAAAGCAAAAGTTACATTAAAAAAGGTGAGAGTTGTAATAGGTTTGGGTTTGAGATTTTGAATTAAGCGATGTTAAAAAAGGTGAGAGTTGTAATAGAAATACCTTGAAAGAATTTATTTATTGTTATATATAATTAAAAAAATTGACTTACTGATTTTGGCAAGAATTACTAAGAGCATTGGTTGTTGAATCTAGGGGTGGGCATCCTAACCTGAGATCTTGTCTCGTCTCAATTTTGTTTGGGTCTTATTGGGATCGATCAATCCCATCATGATCTCGTCCCTAGAGTGGGATGGAATCGGGATGAAGATTTTCAATCCCGCCAATTTCGTCATATTCTGAAATGATTTTTTAATATTTATTAGTAATAATTTTATTACTAAAATTGGGTTGTTTGAGAAAAAGAGCCATGGGGTTTTTATTTTAATGTGTGTTACTGTATTTATGCTTGCTGTTAGTGTTTATGGTTCACTATGAACTGGTGAAGCCAACATAAAATTCAAAATTCCTGATTATTATCCATATTGATTAAAACATTGATCAGTTTGTTATAGCACACAAACTTCAAAGTATCTCTCGCATTCATTCTTTTAGTTAGTGATAGATATACCTTAGCAAATCTTACAAATTGAAATCCTTCCTTGTTTGGTATAGGTTTGGCCTCCTTACCACAACACAGAGGGAAAGCTATTCAGAGGTAATCTCAGAGAGAATTTATATTCTTGGAGAAGTTGGTGTGAATGAGGTGTGGGACAAAGGGTGATTGTACATGGATCAGACGGAATAAGCTACAGAGAACATAACTGTGTCGCGGAGTCTATGTGCAAGTGTTCTAGGATAATGATAAATGTTGTACCTTGTCAACCTGAATAGAATCGAAGTAAGCATAGCCTAACCTAAACATGTACCAGACACAAGTTCACAAACCATAGCACGCACGGGTAAGACCTTAAGAGCATTGCAGTGACCTCAAACGAATTGAAGGCTTATATTTTTTTACTGCTATTTTTCAAATGGATACAGATCAGTTACATCAGTATAACAACTCCATGGACACACTGCAGCTAATACACACAATTTTGTAAGCTATCTCAGCCCCCCGTTTCTCGTTTTTATTGTTTTTTGAATGAAAATATATTATACCAACAAAAGAGAATAAAAAATACGAGAAATTCTAAATGTCGAGGAAGTGGGCGAGGGAAGTGAGGTGGCGGAGTGAGAGCCGTTCATCTCACTCGAGATGCGTGCATTGACTTTTCACGCACACATCCCGAGCGGGATGAACGGCTCCCACCCCGCCACCTCCCTCTCCTTGCCCATTTCCTCGCTCGTTTCCTCGCCATGTAGAACTGCTCTAAAAAATACATAAACAAATAAATTTGATGTCACCTGGTAGTTTAGGAACACCTAGTCTTTTGCAAAATTCATCACAGAAGTGACTACAATTCTTCGACAGTAGATTATATGAGTTCAGGCTCTGCTAAGTTCTCTCAAGATTCAGAAATTCTAAATGGCCTGAGTTTCCAGCTTGGGTTGACTGCCTGGGGGGGCGAATTTACACCTTTGCCCCTCCTCTTTAACAACTTTTTTGAAAAAAATATTTAAAAAAGAGGAGGCAAAAGTGTAAATTCACCCACCCAGGCTGAAAACCCAGGCCAGCTAGAAAAGCTCCTCAAGATTTGATTGACCTTGAATATCGAGCAATTTGTTTTCCCAAGGACGATGTGTTCAAAGTGGGTTGATGGGATTTATTTGGATTCAAAGGGGATGGCTGGGGCATGTTTCAGGGCATTATTTGCATGCTTGGATTGGATATTATTGATTGATTGTTGATTGGATTTGTAATACTTGTGGTAGAAATTTGCATGCTTTGTAATACTTGTTACCAGATTCAGTTTGCCTTACTCCTAACAGTTTTGCAGCTTGTATATGAAGTTAGGAACATCCTCTTTATAGCAATATTTTCAGCAAATTGCTTGTTGATCTTGTTCGGTCCAGAACTTATTTGAGATGGGACGGGGTCAGGATGAGGTTTATCCCGTCTCGTCCCGATCTCAAATGAATGGGATGGGATAGGGATGAGGTCCATCCCGTCACGTACCACTCCTAGTTGAATCTTTATCATTTAGAGCATCTCCATTAGGCAAGCTCATAAGCTAAATATTGATCATTGTTTGAGCTTTTTAGGATGAATTTCATATTCCAATGGAAAACCCAAAATTAAATTGTTTTCAGGGGGTGGGAGCGAGCAAAATGTGCATGATAATTTTGTGTGCCTAGCTCGAATGACAAATTTGACCCTCAAGCTCAAATTGGTCCACCCTTTTTAGTTTCAGGTTGAGTTCTTTATTGGAAATGCTCTTAAGATCTTAATTTTGAAAAGGTAAGTAATAATTGTTAATGTGTTTTAACACCAAATTTACCCAATTATTCCATTTGTACTAGTACAATATTTATGCACTTCAAGTAATGGGGCAGTGGTTCCTCAAAAACATTATCCAAAAATTAAGTTTGTAATTGTTAAAAAAATTGTAATAGACTAGTGCATAATTTAGAAGACACAGATATGAGAAACACATAGATCCTGAGTGACACATTCATTAGGCATAATCCCTAATGATATTTGATGCGACATCAAATAGTCACTCAAACACAGTCGCACATGTGACATGGGCTAACTCTTAACACAAAAGAGGTTTCGCAGTCCCAAGTGGACTCAATGCATAAATTATTGTCCAACTCGTAAGTCAGGTGCGTAGGCCCAAGACACGCCAGCCCAAGAGGCACTGGGTCTTAGGGCTTGGCCAAGACAATTAAACCCTTCTCCTTCCCCCCGTTATCTCTCAGGTTTGTTCTGTTTCAGGAGGCAAAATTAAATTAAAATTTATTTCAAAGGGGAAAATTAAATTAAAATTTATTCAGACGACATATTTTTCTCGAGATGTGTGCGCGAATAAACCCGAGCTATCAATTTTTCGATATGCGTGCACAAATAAATATGAGTAGGCATATATTTCCTCGAGATGTGCATCAGGCTGTTAGATTTTCCTCGAGGTGTGTGTCGGGACGTTACATTTTCCACTAGATGTGTGCTGGACATCAGTTTTTTTTCTTGAGATGCATGGATAATTAAATTTGGACCGTTAGATTTAACTAGAGATGTGTGTACTATTAAATTTGGACCGTTAGATTTTCCTCAAGACGAGTTGTTTAAGATGAAAGATTTTTCAAAATCAACTATTGGATTTTCCTCGAGATACGATTACAAGTTCAATTGGGCCTTAGAATTTTTCTCGAGATGTTCGAGATACAAAAGATTCAATCTCAGCCTTTGATTTCTGAGGGGCATTTTTGTAATTTGCTTTGAAAATTGACGGTCTTTGGTCATTGACCGCCAAACCAAGGGGGTAACTACAATAGTGATTAATGATGGGTCTACTTATTAATTAGCTATTGCAAAGTGCAAGTTACCCTAAATTTTATCGTGCCTTGTCGTGATTTGTAATTTTTGCGTCTTCTCCAAAGGCTTCTTACTCTCTTTCAATTTTCGTTCTTGTGATTCGTAATCAAACTATTTATTTTTACTAGGGGTGGACGCACTCTACGTGCGCATATATTCAGTGGTGGTGGTGGGAGAAAGAAAGGAGAGGAGAGAGACATTTGATGGCAGAATGGTGATAAACTGCGTTTGGGGAGGGAGAGGTATAGCTCACAAAATTTTATCAAGATTTGTTCAATTGCAATTTTGATAGTATTTAGATCATAAGAACTTTGCAATATTATAATCTTAATAAAAAAAAAATTGTGCATGTAGTTGATAAAAATGATGTTAACAAACTTAGATTATACATGTTGACAATGACCATGAAGCGTGTGTTGAAGTAATATACTATGATACAGTCAACAAATCGTTTTTTTTGTAAAATTGTATACTCGGAGTTTGAGATGTTTCACATGAAGCATGTGTTGAAGTAATATGTTTTGTCTTCCACCCACTTATTGTCTCTCCTTTTCATTATAAACAATTCAAGAAAAAGAAAAGTGATAGAAAGAAACAAATGAAAAGTGGATTTCTTTTCTATCTACGAACACGTCTTATGCGCTCACTCATCTTTCTTGACTTCTTCATCTCCTGGATTCTAAATGTCGAGGGAATGAGCGAGGGAAATGAGGTGGCGAGGTGAAAGTCGTTCATTTTTCTCGAAATACATGCAAGAAAAGTCAACGCATGTATTTTGAGAGAAATGAACGGCTTTCACCTCGCCACCTCATTTCCCTCGCTCGTTTCCTCGCTCATTCCCTCGACATTTAGAATTTCTCACTAACAAATCCACTCAACTACCACCCCTTTCAACTCCACTGATCAATAATTCATCCACAGTACATTACAATAATAAGCTACCAAAGACTGTTTAAGTCAATCTACAGTACTGTGAGGACTAATCTCTAGACAGTAGAATAAGGAACAAACATTAATTTGTCTATATAATCTTCTATCCTTCTCGTTTTGTATATTCATTAAATCAATTACAAGTGATATGGCTGATACTACATCCTTTCAGTTATTATTATTCCTTTTATTTGGGCTTCTCTTCATGAAGGTTGGTGGTAAGGTTTCAAGAGTAAGGTGCATAGAGAGGGAGAGGGATGCTCTTCTCAAGTTCAAACAAGGCATCCGGGATCCTTCCAACCATCTCTCTTCTTGGTTGAATGGAGTTGATTGTTGCCGATGGACTGGGGTGAGGTGCAGCAACAAAACAGGCCACGTTGTCAGGCTTGATTTGCACAACAGTTACCGGTATGAATTGCATGATGTTGAAGTTGACAGTGCTAAAGGCCTGGGAGGTCAGATAAGTGATTCTCTGCTTAATTTGCAAAGCTTGAGATACTTGGATTTCAGTTGTAATTATTTTACTGGAATCCCCATCCCTGAGTTTTTCGGTTCATTCAGTGAATTACAATATCTTAACCTCTCTCATGCACATTTTTATGGCTTAGTTCCTAATCAATTAGGAAATCTTTCCAACTTGCAGTTTCTCGACTTAAACACAGATGTTCACAAGTCAACATCGGTGTATGTTGACAACCTTGATTGGCTTTCTCGTCTTTCATCATTGAAGTACCTTGATATGAGTGGAATAAACCTAAATGGCACATTTGATTGGTTGCATGCAGTTAATCATCTCCCTCTCTATTGGAGTTACATCTAGTAGACTGTGAACTTGGTTCCGCTTCTTCACCCATTACCCATCAAGTCAATTTTACTTCTCTCAAAATCCTTGATCTCTCAAACAATGAACATATCGGCTCTTTGGCACCTACTTGGCTGCTTAGTGGTATCACTAGTCGCCTTGTCTATCTGAGTCTATCTGATGATATGTTATCAGGTCCAATTCCAAAAGTTTTTAATATAACTTCTCTTCTACACCTTGACTTGTCGAACAATCAGTTTCAAGGTACAATTGGTGACACTCTTAAAAATCTCACCTCCCTTGAGTACCTTGATTTATCTGACAATCAATTCCATGGCTTGATACCGGATGGGCTCGGTAAAATTCTTTCTCTTGATTTCCTTGACCTTTCTTGGAATGCACTTGAAGGTGGCATACCAAGAACTTTTGGTGATCTCTGCAACCTACAAAATTTGCATTTGGTTGAAAACAAGTTAGGTGGAGACATGTCCAGATCTTTAGCAAATTTGTCGGGGTGTGTAACCAGTAGCTTACAGAGTTTCGACTTATCAGGGAACTCATTTAGTGGGTGTTTGACTAAAGATCTTGGTAATTTTTCATCCTTGGATGACTTACGTCTTAGTAGAAATCGGTTGATTGGGACCTTACCAGAAAGCATCGGAGAACTTTCAAAGCTTTATAAACTAGATGTTTCTTACAATTCTTTAAAGGGGACTTTACCAGTAAGCATGGGACAACTCTCACATCTTATTTTCTTGGACATATCCTTCACCTCATTGGTTTTGAACTTGAGCGCAGATGGAATACCACCTTTTCAGCCACATATCTTAAACATGGACTCTTCTCCATTAGGGCCACAATTCCCTGCATGGCTAAAAATGCAAAAGAGTTTACAAGAGCTTCATATATCAAACACTGGAATAAAAGATGTGCCACCTAACTGGTTTTGGAACTTTTCTTCACACATGCGATTCATGGATATCTCCTCCAATCAAATCTATGGAAAATTACCTCATTTCTCCCAAATGTCAAATCTTCCTAGGGTAGCCATTGATCTCAGTTCCAATCATCTTTTTTTTTTTTTTTTTTTTTTTTTGGAAGTTGAGCCGGTTTTTTTAATAGGGTCTGTAACCTACACCCGAGAAGCGACCAACCGGTCTAACATCAGCCCGGATTAAAGATGCCTCCAGCGGGCCTCGAAGCAAGGATCTATGGAACAAGTCCATAGTGCTTAACCAATCGGCCACAGCCCCTTTGGCAGTTCCAATCATCTTCATGGTGCAATACCACAAATTTCTCCTAACATTACATCATTGAAACTTTCCAATAATTCCATTTCAGGGACTATTTCTGATTTCTTATGCAGTGGAGCACATTCGCGAAATATGTTGCAAAGTCTTGATCTATCAAAAAATTTATTATCTGGAAAAATTTCAGATTGTTGGATGTACTGGCAAGATTTACTAGCTCTTGATTTGTCTTACAATGATTTTTCTGGTGAAATCCCTAGCTCGATCAGTTACCTGAATCAACTGAACTCACTGCATTTGCAAAACAACAATTTATCTGGGGAACTGCCTTCGTCATTGAAAACCTGCACGATGTTAAAGACTTTTGACATTGGAAAAAATAACTTATCAGGAAACATACCACCATGGATAGGGGAAAGCTTAATTGGATTGGTATTTCTCCGAATGCGATCGAACCTATTCAAGGGAAACATTCCTTCTCAGCTTTGTCTTCTAACACGGCTACAAATTTTGGACCTTGCTCAGAATAATATATGGGGAATCATTCCTCCGTGTCTTCACGATTTGAATTTCATGGCAAAAACTAAAACCATTGGTAGTTATAACTATGGTTATAATATCGAGGAGAACTTAGAGGTCACTTGGAAAGGGAGAGATTTTGATTACCAAAGCAATGTTGGATTAATGATGAGCATCGACCTTTCGAGTATATCTTATCCGGAGAAATCCCTGCACAAATTATGAACCTTTTTTCGTTGAAATCCCTTAACTTATCGAGAAATCTTCTAACTGGATCCATTCCTAAGACCATTGGTCACTTGGTGCTGTTAGAATCTCTGGACTTCTCGAGAAACTGCCTTTCAGGTGTTATTCCAACAGAGTTGTCCAATATTAGTTTCTTAAGTCACCTGGACCTCTCAAACAACAACTTGTCAGGACCGATTCCATCGAGTACTCAACTCCAAAGTTTTAATGAATCTGCGTTTATGGGAAATCTTAAACTGTGTGGTCCACCGCTTTTAGTCAACTGCACAGTTAAGGGAACGTCTAACAAGCTTGGACCTCATAGAGCGCATGAAGATGATGAGAAGGTTCCAAGATTATACATTGCCATAGCTGCGGGGTACATCATAGGGGTCTGGGTTGTTTTCGGTTCTTTACTCTTCAGTCGTTCTTGGAGGCATGCCTATTTCAAGTTTGTCGAAGAAGCTTATGATTGTGTCTTCGTGATTATAGTTGTGAACACGACAAAACTAAAGAGGAAGTTTAGGATCTTACAGGTTCACGAGTGAATATTGCACAAGGTACTCTCCCTCCATTACACACAAACTTAGATTATGCACTGCATGGATGGCTTGACAAACAATCCCATCTTTGTATGGGAATTGTTCGTGCAACCCCAACAAGCATGCATTAACAATACTTAATTTCTCACATAAGCTTTGGAAATTAATTCACTATGTATGTTTTCCTATTTTTACTCAGGAGGCAACCACAACAAGCGCATTTTCTCTAATGAATTCTTAGTTCTGGCAACCAACTAGCCTGTCACTAGCGTGATTTCTTATTTTTCCTCAGTGTGTTACCATCCTCATAAAGCCTTAGCGGTTGGCTTGAACTCTTCTACCAGATATGACAATTGAGGAGATTGTACATGTAATACTTTAATAATAGTGAGATGCTTCATTTTGTTCAAACATCTCTGTATGAGCTACAAATACTACTAAGTTCTTGAAAATATATATTGTTCCAAATTTTAGTTTCATATTTTGAAATAGCGTAATTTCCACAGGAATGTTTTAATAATCATGGTCCCGAATATGTCCAATACCTTAGCAATTTATGTTAACTATATATGTGTATTTTGTTTTAATAATTTCCACTGTAGTCTCACCATTAACCCACAATCTATTCCAAGACGATGAAAACAACATAGAAAACATGAATTAGCAACATGGATTCAGTGAGGATAGGGTTGAAAGTCGAACCGACGATTTGGATTTTCACCCAAACGACTTTTATCGGTTTCAAAATTTTTAAACCGAAATCAAACTAATATTAATATATATAAAATCGCAAACTGAACCAACCAATTAAATGTTACTAAAACCAAAATAAAATCAAACCAACTTACTAAAATAAACATATTATATTATTTTTACATAAAATATAGTATTTGTTTTATATATTCAGTCAGTTCAGTTTTGTTGGTTAAAATCACTTAAAATAAAAAACCGAACCGATCATATCGGTTTCGAATTTTCTAAAACCGAAACTGTACCTATCCTAAACCAAACCGACCAGATCACTTATGAATTATCTATAACCAGATCACTTATGAATTATTTATGTTCGCAATATTTTTATATGATATGGTGACACAAAGTAATTTACAATACCAAAATGTTGGTGCACATAGCAGTCCCTGTCTCCTCTTCACCTCACTCTACTCTCTCAATTTCATTAATTGTGTAAACAAAGTAATTTACAATACCAAAACGTTGGTGCACATATGCCCAATCTTTTTTTTTGAAAGGCAAGCAGGGTTTTTATAGGATCCCAGAACCCATAAAGATGTCGCAAGCTAGGTTTGAACCCATGACCTAGTGGTACCATCCGCCAAGCTCTAACCGTTGAGCTGTCATGCCATTGGCCTGATACCAAAATTTTCTTTTAGGGTTGATACCCAATATTTCCTTTAGGGTTGAACAAAAAATGATCAAATCGATTAAATCCACCGAATTGATTGGTTCGGTTTAAATTCGGTTCGGTTTCGATATTAAAATTTGATTGGTTCGGTTTGGTCGGTTCGGTTTTCAGTTTCTATGTGATTTTAACCGACCAAACCGAACCAATCGAATATATATAATAAATAATATATAATTATATAAAAATAATATATAGTTTATATAAAAATAAAATAATATGTTTAAAATAGTTGGTCGGTTCGGTTTTATTTCGATTTTTGTTCGATTTTAGTCGGTTCGGTTACAATTTGCATAAATTAGAATCGATTCAGTTTCGGATCGATTTTGTTAATGGTCGGTTCGGTTCACAGTTTAGAAGGTTCGATTTTCAACCCTACTTTCTTTGCTTAGGAAACTATTTCGAATGTGAGGTAATGAGCCATTTTGGTTTTATTTACTTAATGGGTTTTTTCTATTTAATCAATAATTATTTCGGTTTAGATTCTGCTCTTTTTTATTCCTTCCTTTATCCATGATTTATCTTATCTTGCTTGTAAATATTTGTATGCTCTTAAATGTCTCTCCATTTATTCAATTATATCATTCATTTCAAGGACTTCATTCTCATTTTACAGCGTTAATTAGAAATTTCAATTTTGTTTGATCTTTGCTGAAAGTGATTCTTTATCACATTGAAATTGGTACTTCTATTTCCAACATTCATTCAAAATGTCTATCATCTAACAGCCAATCTAGTTTTCAATCTGTCATCCCACATTCGATTTTTGGTTTAATTGAGTTTAGCTTCGGTTCGGTTTCAATACACATTTGATTTGGCTCTGTTTGGATTTTTATCAAATCAGTTGATATGATTTGGTTTGCAATTTCATATTGAAACCAAACCATGAACAACACTAACCGCAATCATGTCATAACTACAACTATTATCATCATCACCACCCACAATCACTTGTCCACTTTGCATCAATTTTCTTTAATTACGCAAAGCGCTTGTAAAGTAATTAATTGCATTACAAATCAATGCAATGCAAACTAATGCATTTGCATCAATTTAAAATGCAAGTGTTCTTGGCAGGTGATTATACTTTAACTCAGAGACCTGAACAACATATATATTACTTGACATTAAGCTTTAACTTGATTTGGGTATAGTTAGTTCAGTAGTTTATTGATACCCAAATTGGTGGAAATGGATAGGTTATCTGATAATAGGATGCGGTCTACCAAACAATTCCAGTTGTTAGGTAGACCTCAATTGGATTTGACCTCAATTCCACCAAAACATACATATCTATCTATCTATCTATCCAAGAACTTTTTTTTTTTTAATTCCCTTAACCCCTCTCACTCCCAGATGTCTCTAACTGAGTTTGACCTCGTGATCTAGTAACACCATCCGTCACTGTTCAACCACTGAACAATCACATCTTTCACGGAGAAGAAGAACATGAGGATCCATCTCATTCTTCATTCCTGTAGAACGAGCTTGACTTGAGATACTAGTGAATATTTTGTTCATTTTAGGAGGGGTGTTTACTTACCACAACAACCCAACAAAGAGTTAGATCATCAGAAGAAGGAGGCAGAAGATGATACTAGTGTTCTTGATGGATTCCCAAGCATCACATACACTAATACTAGAGTCTTTTGGAATTCTCGCAACGATCTGGTAATTACTTCTCTTTTCTTTCCATCTAATCACCTTATCTAACATGGGGTTGTGAATTTTCATTTTTCTTCAATTCATTTCAGCCAAACATGCCACCTAAAAGAGTTTATGTAGTCAAACACTATGTTCTTCATCTTTAATCTAACACACTGTTCTTATTAGATCTCATTGGTTTTTCTCTAGTTAAACACTTATTGATCTCTGAAATGGGCATATTGGAGAATTGTTTCATGTTACTGAATTATCATGTACTTGAATAAAATTTGAGACTTAATTTGGAAAAATAAAATTTTAGAAAAATTTGTCGACCATAGGTTAAATCAGTGTCGCAGAGTCTACCAATTAAAATTAATTATTTTATGAACTTAATTTATCTATCTTACAAAACAAATAGGCCTTTTTGTTTGTCCTATGTGGCGTTTATGTCTTCGGTGGTCACTACTTAAGTGAAAAATTTGAACTCCCGACTCTTAACCTCCCACTCTCTCAAACTCTCCCTCATCCCTCTCCAAATCAACCCATTTTTTCCCTCATTTCTCGGTGCTCTCTGCTTTGCTTTCTCTGCAAAAAATGGTGGTGCCTCCCTCGCTATCCAACCTCCTCTCTTGATTGTTATAAGACTCTAAAAACCCTAACTTTCCCTGGAGAGATCTTGACTCTCTGTTTCCTCAATCCTCCTTCGCATCTCTCTTCCTTCCCCCTTCTCCTCGCTGGTTAGTATCATCTCTTTGTCTCACTGCTGCGTTTCAGATGTTTGATTTAGGAATCATTTGAACTTAAAGTTCGGATCTTTATGTCGTTATTGAAATATTGTTATAAGGGTTTGGCTTTGTTTTTGTTGTTTGTTACTGTTACTGGCTCTCTGTATCATCTTTTTTTTCTTCTATTGTTTCTTGATTCATCAATTTCAACTCTGGTATTTAGTCATAAAAATTGATTGGTTTTAGTATGGAATTGGATTCATGTTCATGTAGGAGGTGGTACAGGATTAATTTTCATGGAGAACTTTGCACAAATGAAAGGTCTGGAAGTATAAATTTTAAGTCAAATGACTAAAATTACCAAATTATGGATTGATTATATCACACGAGCTATGACCATCGATAATTGCATCAAATGTTTGATTAAAGGCCTCAACGAAGAGTGTTTGGGTTAACACAAGTATACATGCAATCCATGTACAAACACAAGATGAAGAAGTAATTTGATAACAAATATACATGCAAAAGATACCTTGTACAAACACAAGATGAATGTGAAGTAATTTAGTATTATCAGGTGTTGAGTTTCCTTCATAGGTTGCAATCTCAGCTACCACCATTGCTAGCTTTATTATGGGGCCAGCATGGCTGTGTGTGTGTGATTCAGATTTGAACCATCATTTTTTTAATCATGAATTGGTGACATTCCATTCCATGTATTTATCATGTAACTATGAATAATGTTATCGACCAATTGATTGGCGTGGTGGGTGATAAAATCTGAAGTAGGGATGGATGCAGAAGGGAGCAATAGCTTTATTCTAGGCTCCACCTTCCAACTTAACCCATGCATTTGCCCTCTAGACTCCACACAATTCAAAATTAAAGTGATTTGGTCGTATAGCTTAAAGGTTTCTTGACCACAGAGTCTAGACCATGCATTCATGTGACTTGATTCAATATATTCCACAAAATTATGAAAATTGATTGAGCCACTTGCAATACAAGGCTTCACCTTCTAATTCATTCAGCCACTATGTATTTCCCTACTTCTCACAATATCGAGGAAATGTTAATGGTGATTGGGTTAAGTATTGGATACTTGGTTGTTCCGGAGACAATTTGGGTTTAACAGACTGTGATACTACTGAATTATCAATTCGAAATATGAAAAAAGATCAAAATTGCATACAAAAGAATGATTTTTCTCCTGTCTAAAGAGTAATTATTTGCTGTAATTTAAATTGCATACAAATGAATGGTTTTTCTCCTGTCTAAGAGTAATGATTTGCTGTAATTTAAAAATATATTAGATTTATCATACAGTGGTGACTGAGATCAATTTGGGAACAAATATTTGAAATCACTCATTATGCTCTAATGGTTGATAATGACATTTTGAAATACAAAGTTTATATGCACAGGGTTTAGAGTTTAGTTGGTAATAGCTATGAGTTATTTGTTTTTTTTATCTCTCTCTGGTAGATGGGTGGATTCTGAAGAATGGATTGAAGTTGATTATTTTCTTCTTTGTTGTGTTTAAAACATTTCCATTGTAATTTTGGTGTTTTATGTTATTTACATTTGCAGTTTGGGGGTATATTAATTTGCTGTTTCTGCATTTCCATTGTGTTTGGATGGGAATATCATCTTAAGCTTTAGAGAAGTTTGATTATAAGGGAATTTACGTTCGGTCTGATATGTCAATTATCAGATCCTAGGACAAGGCTTGGTCCTTATTACTTTGTTTTTCATGTTCTCTTGACTAATCGATATCCGATTTGAGATGATTTTATTTGTTTTCAAATTTTCTATGTTTGTGTTCTTTGAGTTTGGGTGCCAGTCATTGGATGTTAAAATTCTGGATGGAATATCAGTTGTCTGATAGTGTGCAAACTGACTTTCTTCAGGGATGATATGAATATGGTATAAGTGAAGTCCGAAAGAAAACATGTCAGATAATACAAACAAGATATGGCCTCAACTTATCCACCACCTCCACCATTTTACAGGCTGTACAAGGATTATCTAGAAAATCCATTGAAGAAATATGTTGTTGTTGATGCTTATGCTTTGTTGAAGTAATTTGGATTTAGGTTTGCTTGATTAATGGAATTGCAATCTTGTTCATCTTCGCCGTGTGTGCTAGGGTTCTTCTTCCTTCATTTTCACCCTGGCTTGTATTCCAATACTAAGTCAAATTCTGCTAATTTTTTCTGCCATCGAGATTGCTTGGAGGTTAGCATCTTCTGAGTAAGGAAATGGCTTGCTGCAGCATTATCCGTTTTAACAAGGACTTGAGATCCCAAGAGGTAGTGTCTCCACACCGTAAACAATGTACAATGGCTAGCAATTCCTTTTCCTGAGCTGAGTAACGAGACTCTGTATCATTCAACTTTCGACTCTCATATGCTACCGGGTGACCATCTTGAAGTAAAACTCCCCCTATGGCATAATCAGATGCATCTGTTTGTACTTCAAAGGGCTTGGTGATGTCGGGCAAGGCCAATACTGGATCTTTCATCACGGCCAATTTCAAGTCTTGGAATGAAGCTTCACACTGCCTATCTCATTCCCATGTTCGGTCTTGTTTCAACAAATTTGTCAGGTCAACAGCTCTCTTAGAGTAGTCCCTTATGAAGCGACAATAATAGTTTGCGAGTCCAAGGAAATAACGTAGTTGAGACACGTTCTTAGGAGAGTTCCAATCATGGATTGCCTTGACTTTCTCCATGTCCATCTGAATCTTGTCATTGCCAATAACATGACCCAAGAAATTGATCTGGGTCTGGCCGAATGAGCACTTTTCCTTCTTGACAAAGAGATTATTATCCCTAAGGATTTGGAACACTTCTCGCAAATGATGTAGGTGTTCGTCTATAGTCCCACTATAAACCACAATGTTGTCAAGATAGACAACCACAGACTTGTCCAGAAGGTGACGGGACAGGCCATTCATAAGGGTGCAAAATGTAGCTGGAGCATTGGTCAAGCCGAAGGGCATTACTAGGAACTCATATGACCCAAATCTAGTAGAACAAGCAGTTTTGGGTTCGTCACCAGCAGCAATGCGGACCTGATGGTAACCTGATCTCAAGTCGAGTTTTGTGAAGTATCTGGCGGATTCAAGTTGGTCGAATAAGTCTGCAATGAGCGGCAGCGGGTATTTGTTCTTTATAGTGACTTTGTTCAAGGCTCTATAATCAACACAAAGGCGAAGACTGACATCATGTTTCCGCTGAAAAAGAACAGGTGCCCCATAAGGTGCTTTAGAGGGCCGAATGAATCTCGACTTCAACAAGCCATCTAATTGTGTTCTCAATTCGATCAGCTCTGGAGGGCTCATGCGATATGGACTACGTGCGGGTGGCTTGGCACCAAGGACTAACTCAATTTCGTGATCAATGAGCCTTCTGAGAGGTAGACTCTTTGGCAATTCATTCGTCATCACTTCGCTGAAGTCAGCAATAACTTGGGCAACTTCCTCAGGGATTTTGCTAGTATCATCTTCCATCTCTAGCTTTGCCACAGCTAAGTATGTATTTTCTCCTTTGGCCAAGCCTCTATTGACTTGGAGCGCCGACAATATTCTATCATGAGTTGTTGGTCGAATTGAGGTTGATACAATGCGTAGTCTGGGTCCGAAAACCCCAAGGAGTCCATGAAAGGTAATGGTCCTGCTGCAGCTCCTCGGAAGAATTTTTGGCCAAGAATCACCTTAAAATTATCAAGTGGAACGGCCAAGAAATTTGATCTTCCTTCCCATGGACCAACCTGTAGTGGCACAGCTCTAGCCATACCATTAATAGAGATTGCCTCAGAGTTGACAGCTTTCAACTTACCCACATCTCCTTCTAAGTTCAGACCCACACGTCTAGCTTCATCTGGGGCAATAAAATTGTATGTTGCTCCGGAATCCAACAATGTTTGGGAAGGAAACCCATTGATAGTGATGTCGATGTATTGAAAGCCTTCTTGTGTGGGTGCTCATACATTTCTCCTTTGACAGCATTGAGCTTGCGTAGAGCTCCCATCTGGGAGGTCTCACTGTTGGTGGGGTTTGAGCTCGATGCGGTCGAGTTAGAAGGCTCTGCTTGAAGCAAGGACATTAATGAGTGTAGAGCTGGTTTGGATGGACATTTGTCTGTTGGGTGATCCCTGCTATTGCAAAGAATGCATGGGACAGGGGCAGATGGTCTCCACTGCCCAGAGTAGTTTTGTCCTCCTTTGTTGTTGTGATTTGAGTTGCTAGAGCCGGCATTCCAATTTTTGTTGGAACTCCAATTCTGGTTGGACGGGCGGGAATTGTAGTTTCCTCGGTTCTGACTTGAGTTTCCCCAGTTTTGGTGAAGTGAGCGAGCATTCGACCCTGAGCTTGAATTGGTACTGCCAGTTCTAGCTGTGGAGTGATTGAGCGAAGTGGATCCAGTCACGGGCATATAATCGCTAAACCTTTCTGCTGCCGCAATAGCACTTGTAATATTTGTCACCTTCCGCCTTTGTAATTCTGCTTGTAGAAGCGGCTGAGCTTGTTCCATGAAACAGAAAACTTTGTCCTTCTCAGACATGTCTCGAATATCTAGCAAGCAAGTTGAGAATTGTCGGACATAGTTTTGAATATTGCCTGTCTGTTTGATGGTGTGGAGCTTCCTCCTTGCTAATAAATCAGTGTTCTCATGCAAGAATTGATTTCTGAGTTCCTTCTTGAGTTCTGCCCAAGTTCTAATAAGGATGCGACATTCTTCTATATCTGTATATTTGGTTCTCCACCATAGTTTCGCATCACCTGCTAAGTACATGGTCGCCATGGTAACCTTGGCTTCTTCTGATTCCGGGTTCACCGCGCGAAAATACTGCTCCAGATCAAACAAGAAGTTCTCTAACTCCTTCCCATCTCGTGCCCCAGCATATGACTTTGGCTCAGGCACTTTCATCCTAGGGTGATCAGTCGTCCCTATGGCCTTAGTCAGCAAGCCAACCCTTTCAAATAAGTCCTCCAACTGTAATTGGAAGTCACTCATCACCTGAGCTGTGGGGTGAGGCGACTCTTCCATAGCAACTGTCCGTCCCTCTAAGTTATCAACGTGCTCAGCCAGCGAATCCACTCTGTCTGCCAGTGAAAAGAGTCCATCCAACCGACTAATTTGTTCTCCCAAAGTGTTCAACTGGTCCATTCTACTTTCTAGTCTATGCATTCGGCTAGCCTGTCGTTCCTCCATAGCGCTAAGGCGCTCATTTAGTTCCTGCATCCTGGTTTGCATTCAACAAGCTCTGGCTCTGATACCAAGTGTCACGGACTAGTAATCCGTGCGGCACTAACTATCCAATTCACTAGTAAGCCTATGAGTAGTTACTTTGACGGGCACAAATATTAACTTGAGAATGCACAATATCAATCTGTAGACAATATAACAATGCACAATAGTCAGTAAAATCTCTCATTCACATTCAATAGATTACAATGGGGAGGAACGTTCGGAAAGACGTTGCTCAAGACCAGTTCGATTCTATCGATCGATGGAAATACAAGTTTGAACTTGAAAAACAATGCAAAGAAAACAATAAAAATGCTAGCGATACAGTCTAGCCCGACTATGCAATGGAGGAAACACGTCCTCACAGTCAAAAGCTCAAACCTTCCCCCTATAATATAGATGTTAAGCATTTGCGCACTTTTCAAAGGGGAACATTGAGTTTTGAGACCATTAGGAAAGTCTTGAAAAGCCTCTGACCTTGGTTTCTCTAACCAACGATACTAGTCCTGACACCTGCAAGCTGATCATGCCAGGAAATCAGCAGAGCACGCTGTGAAGGTGTGTTCGCTATCACAATTATGAATTTTATTGAAATGTTTCATCTTTACCTTGAATGAACATAATATTTATTCTCTTTGATTGTCTTGCATCTTTTGCAGTAAGCAAGTCAGTTGGCGCACAAGGATGCTGGTGGTTACAGACTGGACTAGGAAATTTATTTTCAGGAGAGACTCAAGTAGGATTTAAAACAACCATTGAGTTGTAGACGACATCAGAACATGAGATCATTTGACTATCACACTAGTTAGATTTCTTGTATGCTTACCAATATTTTTCATACTTGGAAGACCACTTCTTGATCATTTATGTGGTCATAGCGATTTTGTTTTCATATATCCCTTTCATAGTGGGTATCGATTCTTCAATAATGAGTGGTTGTAATTGGGTTTTTCCCATATGATATTGTTGTCTATAATGTGGCGATTAAATGATTATTCTTCATTAGTTTGCTAGCATCCGCATGTTCCCCCATTGAAATTCGGTTGATTGGCTGCATAAACATCCGAATATAATTTTCTAGAAATAAAACTTATAAGATGTAATAAAAAGTCATTTGATAGCAAATGAAATTAAAAAAAAAAATTGCTATATATACCTACCATAGCGTTTTTAAAACGCTAGGAAAGGCCAACTTACTATAGCATAATACAACCTGGGTCTATTATAGCTCCGGCAGACATAGCGTTTTTTAAAAATGCTATGGTATCCTACCATAGCATTTTTGAACGCTATTAATGGCCTTTTTTCTTGTAGTGTTCGTAATCAAACTATTTATTTTACTTGGGGGTGGACACGTCTTACGTGCGCATATATTCAGTGGTGGTGGAAATAGGAAGGGGAGAGGAGAGGCATTCACTGGCATAGCGGTGATAGACTTTGATTAGGGAGGGAGATGGGTAACTCACAAATTTTGATCATAATTTTATCAAGATTTTGATTATGATAGAAAATTTGATCAAGAATTTTCATTAAATTTGATCATAATTGCATCAAATTACTTATAATGGCACATTTTTCAACAATCAGAGCGCACAGCGGGCCCATAACCCACGAGTCCAGGGATCGAAACCTGGCTCTGATAATTTTTTTATTTTTATTTATAAATTAAAATTTAGGGTAATTTGCACTTTGCCCTTTTATTTATAAATTAAAATTTAGGATTATTTGCACTTTGCCCCCTATCAGTTGTCAAGTGATGATAAGCTAATTTTTAGGGACAAGCTAATTGAATATTTTATTTATAAATTATATTTTAAGGGTAATTTGCAGTTTACCCTTTTATTTATAAATTAAAATTTAGGATAATTTGCACTTTGCCCCTCTATCAGTTGTCAAGTAATGATAAGCTAATTTTTAGGATAATTTACACTTTGCCTCCTATCAATTGTCAAGTAATGACAAGCTAATTGAATAGAAAAAACTAGAGAAGTTGAAGCAAGAACAAAGAAATTGAAAGAAAAAGATAAATCTCTAAATCAAACTGTTTATAAATTAAATTTTAGGATAATTTACACTTTGCCCCCTGTTAGTTGTCAGTAATGACAATCTAATTGAATGGAAAAAATAGAGAATTGAAGGAATAACAAAAAATTGAAAGAAATACGATAAATCTCAAAATCAAAACTGATTAAAGCCAGTGGAATTACTTAGATATTTCTTGATCTTCATACAATGCTTCCTCCCTCACTTTATAAAGAAGGTGTATAACAAAAATTGGGAATCTTTTGCTCACATCATAACACGTGTCTAGCAATAATACTAATAGCTACTCTATTTAATTAAAGTTTCCCGCCAACATTTCAGTAACTGACTTCTTTATCCTGCTTGATAGTGGCACTGAGCATGTGACAATACCTTCCCCATCACCGCATCCTTGTCCTCAATGATGAAAAAGGGAAACTTGGAGGAGATGACAAATATATCTTCCCAAGTAGCATCAACTGTGGATGAGTTTGACCATTGAATTAGCCACTGAGGTAACAACAACATTGTTTACGAGGAATCAAGCGTCTAGCCCACACTTTAGCAGGTTGTACAATAAACTGGCCATGTGAATCAATTGCTAGAAGTACTGGAGAGGTAGATTGAGCCTGCCGAGTTGTTTCTTGAGATGTGAAACATGGAACACCGAGTGTATCTTGGAATGTGCTGGCAGCTCAAGATGGTAAGCGACCTTGCCAATCTTCTGAATGATTTTGAATGGGTTTGTAGTACTTTGAAGAGAACTTCAAGTTATTTCGTAGTTGCACAGAGACCTGCCTATAAGGCTTAAGTTTTAAATAAACCACGTCGCCCACTTCAAAACGGCGTTCTCGTCAATGTAACAACATATTGTTTCATTCTAGCCTAGGCCTTATGTAGTATTTCCCTCAAAATGTCTAGCATAGCTGCTCTTTCAATGAGATACTGCTGAATGCAGGAAGAGTAGCGGATGTTATTGGAGGTAGAGCTAGCAGTGGGGAGAGTAACCATATAGAGCTTGGAAGGGGGAAGTCTCCAAGCTAGAGTGGTAGTTGGTATTAAAACCAATGCTCAACAATTATATAATTGCCCTCTGTTATAAATAGCTAATTAATAAATAGACCCATCATTAATCATTATTGCAGTTACTTATAAATTAAAATTTAGGATAATTTGCACTTTGCCCCTATTATAAATAGCTAATTAATAAGTAGGTTCATCGTTAATCACTATCGCATTTACCCCATTGACTAGCGGTCAACGTTTCAAAGACCCCTAATTTTCAAAGCAGATTACCAAAATGCCCTTCAAAAATCAATAGGCTGAGATTAAATCTTTCGTATCTTGAATATCTCATCTTAAGGAAAATCCTAAGGCCCAACTGAAATCGTAATCGTATCTCGATGAAATCCAACAGTTGATGTTAAAAAAATCCTTCATTTTGAGAAAATCTAACGTTCCAAATTTAATAGTACACACATCTCTATGTAAATTTAACTATCCAATTTTAATTATGCACGTATCTCGAGGAATTTGATGATTCGGCTCAAATTCGAGAAAATCTAATGGCCCATCACACATCTCGAGGAACTTTGACAACTCGTATTTATTCATGTGCATTCTCTAGGAAAACCTGACGACTCAGCTATACTCGTACCACACATCTCGAGGAAAATATACTTTTTTGTTCGCATCTCGAGATAAAAAAATTGGCGGTGCGCCGTGCATATCGAGGCAATCTGATGGCTCAGATTTATTTGTGCACACATCTCGAGAAAATCTGACTTCTAAATAAATTTTAATTTAATTTTGCCCCTTAACCCATAAAATAAATTACTGGCAATCACTTAACCCCATAAAATAAGTTTTGAATTTTGTTTTGCTCCTGAAATATAACAGACTTGAGAGATGATCAAATAAATTTTGATTATCTTCCTCTTCTATCTCACGGCCTCGCCACCACCTCCCCCTTCATCCTACTCATCTTCCTCATTCCTCCTTCATCCACTTTTCCTTCCTCCTTTGTTTCAAAAACCCCTATAATAAAGTTATGACTTCATTCCTTATTCCTCCACACTTCCTCATCATTCTCCTCCCTCCTCCTTCTCCCTTCATCTCTCAGGTCCGTTCTGTTTAAGGGGCAAAATTAAATTCAAATTTATTCAGATGGTAAAATTAAATTAAAGTTATTCAGACGACATATTTTCTCGAGATGTGTGTGCGAGCAAACCGAGCTGTTAGATTTTTTAGATGCATGCTGGGACCGTTAGATTTCATAGAGATGCATGCAAGAATAAATATGAGCAGTCAGATTTCCTCGAGATATGTGTCAAACTGTTAGATTTTTCTTAACGTGCGTGTCGGGACGTTACATTGTCCACAAGATGCGTGATGTACGCCTGATTTTCTCGAGATGCGCGTATATTTAATTTTGGACCGTTAGATTTACCTAGAGATGTGTGCAATATTAAATTTGGATGTTAGATTTTCCTCGAGATGAGTTGTTTGGATTTATTTTTTTCAAAATAAACTAATGAATTTTCCTCGAGATACAATTACGAGTTCAACTGGGTCTTAGGATTTTTCTCAAGATGAGATGTTTGAGATATGAAATATTCAATCTCAGCCTTTGATTTCTGAGGGGGCATTTTTGTAATCTGCTTTGAAAATTGACAGTATTTGGTCGTTGATCGCTAGTCAAAGGGGATAAACTGCAATAGTGATTAATGATGAGTCTACTTATTAATTAACTATTTATAATAGGGGGCAAAGTGCAAATTACCCTAAATTGTTATTGTGCCTTGTCATGATTGTAATTTTTGTGTCTTCTCAAAAGGCTTCTTACTCTCTTTCAATTTTCATTGTTGTGGTTCGTAATCAAACTATTTATTTTTATTAGGGACATGGATAACTCACAAAATTTTATCAAGATTTGTTCAATTGCAATTTTGATAGTATTTAGATCATAATTTGAACATCAAATATATTTTGATTATAGTTCAGATTTTAAATATAGGTAAACATAATTGTATTTAGATCATAAGAAATTTGCAATATTATAATCTTAATAAATTTTTTTGTTATGCATGTAGTTGATAAAAATGATGTTGTGACAAATAATTTGAGTGAATAACATTAGGCTCAAAAACTATGATTGTAGTCTAACTAATGACACCAAGGTATCCAGGCCCATAGAAATTTAATCTAAGCCCATGTTTTTTAAACTTATATCAAGAGTTGTGATTTCGTTTTTCAAGGTAAGTGAAATATTCATTGCGTATAGAAAAACTTAAAATTTCTATTTATATTTTTGAAGTTATGAATATATTTTCAGTATTTTTAAACTTTTATAATACATAAAAGTGCCACAAACTTATAATGTCATATAAACAATATATTGCATAAGAATCATTATATAACAAAATTAATACTAACTAAGGTTAAAACGAGTTAAATATGAGAAAATTTGAGATTTCTTTCACCTAACAAAGAGATGAATATTTCAGATTTCAAAAGAAATTTAGGTTAACTCGAAAATAAAAAAATATTCATAAAAATTTTAACATTTTCAAGAAATCACATTTCTCACTTACAACATACAATATTTGTCTTCCCCCACAAACTCATTTACATGGTCAACCTCCACCTTCCCTACCAAACAGGAAACCAATACACATGACATGCCACCTCGCTGAGTTCGGCTTGCCTAACTCAATCACTTGTCAAGTCGATCTCATCACTACACACCACATATTATTAAGCTAGTAACACTTTTGGCGCTCCAGCAAATTTTTAGTTAGTGGGACCTTTCATCAGGGGCCTTACTCGCCAATTAGAATTCCCCTTCAGTAAGGCTTTCCCCTTTCAGAAAGACGCACGCCCTACTCGCCTTTCTCTCTCCCCTGAGTTGTATCTTCCTCTCCGTCTTGTTTTTGAACAGACGGCAGTGTTTTGTGACGCCTTGAATCAAGCTTTTGTTGCGACATGGTGAGAATTTGAATTTAGAGGTTGAGCTTGTGGTGGTGGAAGAGGAGTTTGGTTCTCTGGCAGTTAGTGTGTAGGTCGAGAGAAGAAGAGAGAGAGAGAGTTAGATGGCGGGAAGAGTGAATAAGGGTAATGTGGAGCAATCTGTGGAGGGTTGTGACAGTGAGAAGGTTAAAACTTTTGTGTAGAAAGTCACAGGGAAGAAGAAAAGGAGAAAGAGCCGTTATTGTTGAATCAATCGGTGGAAAAAGTTTAGTTGGGGGTTTTTTTTTTTCTTCTAGGGTTTTAGTTCCAAGAGAGATTTCATGGCGGTTAGATCCCCGAGGGATTATCTTAGACAGCTTTGTATCACAAAGCAATATTCTCTTCTCTTGGAGGCGGTGGTTCTCGGCTTTCAAGTTCTGTGGCGGAACTACTCCAAAGATCCCTCAGTCTTCAAAGAAAGTATAATTTCTGTCTATCTCACTTTCAACAATAGTTATTTGTTGATGTTAAATTTATTAGGTTGAGATGAAAATTATTATTATTTAGGAAAGTTTTTGAAAGTATTTTGTTTAACATTTTATCTCCATTGTTAAGGTTATAGCTCTTTTTTATTTAATACTAGACATTGTGGACAAAATTTAACTTACATTCAGATTATTGTAGCTGAAATCAACAATAAAATACAGAAAACTGTTGAACATGTATGTTATGTGACTATTCAATCTATCAAACAGGTAAACAATAAGGCTTCTCTTGTTTATGCTCTCTATGGTCTCATATGTTGACCTTATTCTACTTTAAGTATGCTATATCAGTCATTTTGGATTGAAGGAAGATTTACTGACATAGGCTACCATAAGCCTACTTTAAGTATGCTAATATCAGTTCATAAACGTTAATAAAGTTATTTGGCCAAAGGGTTGACTAGCTTGGGAAAGTACTGCTTCTATGTATTAAAGACCTTTTGGTAGGTAGCGTATATTACCATCAACCATTTTATCACGCCCCCCATATAAAAAAAAAAAAAGTTATTTTTATCATAAACACTACCGCAAAAGTCATAACTTCCAATGCAAATCAATGAAGCATAATTCTATTATATAGACCAACAACGAACTAAAGGTAAATTTTCCAAATCAAATATTATCAAATCATGTAACAATATCACTGGACCTTTATAGCATCTCATAATGGTTCACGAAACATGTAATTGTAGCATAAACTAGATGATCTCGAATCAAAGGGATAAGTCCAGTGACATTGTTAGATGATTTTGTAAGATTTTATAAGAAAATCTATTGTTTCTATTGATCTAATTCATCAAAGTTTGAAGTAAAGAAAAACGACTTGTGGTTAAGCAAACAAAGAAAACTAATGATTGATTAAGTATGACTATGTAGCAGTGTTTATTAAAAAACCAACTAATGATTATTTATGTGAGGGGTGTGATGAATAAGGCTGATGGCAATATAAGTTTCCTTTGGTTATCCATCTTATTTTTCGAATAATACAAAAAGAGAAGGCATGTGCTTCTTGATGATGACAATAATGTATGATTGGGTTGCAAAGTTTCTTTGGCCAAAATTATTGGGAGTGTAAAAAGCCATATTTTGTATTGGTAAGGCACGGAGGGATGGGATTGGCTTTCCTACTTTCCAGGGATGGTGGCTAGGAAAAGGCCTTCAAGATGATGGAAACGCTCTACCTCTCGTTCGCCGTAGAGACAGTTGGGCACGGAGGAGCGGGATTGGCTTTCCTACTTTCCAGTGATCGGTGGCTAGGAAAAGGCCTTCAAGATGAAGGGAAACGCTTTGTCTCTTGTTCGCCGTAGGAGAAGCCGTTGGGCACAGTTGGACGGGATTGGCTTTCCTACTTTCCAGTGATCGGTAGCTAGGAAAAGGCCTTCAAGAGAAGGGAAACGCTCTCTGTCTCTCGTTCGCCGTAGGAGAAGCGGTTGGCACGGAGGAGTGGATTGCTTTCCTACTTTCTAGTGATGGTGGCTAGGAAAAAGCCTTCAAGACGAAAGGAAACTCTCTCTCTTTCTCGTTCGCGTCTTTTCTAATCTCTCAAGAAATAAAGCTAAAATTCCTCTCTTCCACAAAAGAAAGGAAGCCGTTGTTGTTGAATCTATGGAAAAAGTTTAGTTGAGTTTTTTTTAGGGTTTTAGGTCCAATAAAAAAAAGGAGAGCTTTCATGGCGGTTAGAGTTGTGAGGATTATCTTAGACAACTTTTGTATCACAAAAGCAAGATTCTCTTCTCTTGGAGGTGGTGGTTATAGGCTTTCAAGTTCCATGATGAGAACTGCTCCAAAGATCCCGTAGTCTTTAAAGAAAGCATAATTTCTATCTATCCCACTTTCAACAATAGTTAGTTAAGTTTATTAGGTTGAGATGAAAGTTTATTATTATTATTATTATTATTATTATTTTATCATTTAGGAAAGTATTTTTGTTTAACATTTTATCCTGTTGTTAAGGTTATAGCTCTTTTAGATTTAATACTAGACATTGAGGACAAAATTTAACTTACATTAGATTATTGTAGTTGAAATCTACAATAAAATACAGAAAACTGTCATACATGTATGTTATGTGACTATTCAATCTGTCAAACAGTGAACCAATAAGGCTTCTCTTTTTTATTCTCTCTATAGTGTCATATGTTGACCTTATTCTACTTTAAGTATGCTAATATCATCATGTTTGGATTGAAGGGAAGATTACTAATAGGGCTACCATAAGCCTACTTTAAGTATGCTAATATCAGTTCATAAACGTTAATAAAGTTATTTTGACCAAAGGGTTGACTAGCTTGGGAACGTTAATAAAGTTATTTTGGCCAAAGGGTTGACTAGCTTGGGAAAGTGCTGCTCGTATGTATTAAGGACCTTTTGGTAGGTAGCGTATATTACCACCAACCTTTTAATAACGTCCCCAACATAAAAAAAAATTTAGTTTTTATCATAAACACCACCACAAAAGTCATAACTTCCAATGCAAATCAAAGAAGCATAATTCTAATATAGAGACCAACAATGAACTAAAGGTAAATTTTCCAAATCAAATATTATCAAATCATGTAACAGTATCACTGGACCTTTATAGCATCTCATAATGGTTCACGAAACATGTAATTGTAGCATAAACTATATCTTCTTGAATCAAAGGGATAGGTCCAGTGACATTGTTAGATGATTTTGTAAGATTTTATAAAAATCTATTGTTTCTATTGATCTAATTCATCAAATTATGCTTCACCAAAGTTTGAAGTAAAGAAAAACGACTTGTGGTTAAACAAACAAAGAAAACTAATGATTGACTAAGTATGACTTTGTAGCAGTGTTTATTAAAAAGCCAACTAATGATTATTTATGTGAGGGGTGTGATAAATAAGGCTGATGGTAATATATGTTTCCTTTGGTTATCCATCATATTTTTTGAATCATCAAAAAGAAAGCATGTGCCTTTTGATGATGATGGAAATGTGATTGGGTTGCAAAGTTTCTTTGGCCAAAATTATAGGGAGCAAAGTGTAAAAAGCTGTATTTTGTATTGGTAAGGCACAAGGGATGGGATTGGCTTTCCTACTTTCCAGTGAGGGTGGTCAGGAAAAGGCCTTTAAGACGAAGGGAGACACTCTCTGCCTCTCGTCCGCCTTAGGAGAAGCGGTTGGGCACGGAGGAGCGGGTTTGACTTTCTACTTTCCAGTGCTGGTAGCTTAAAAGACCTTCAAGACGAAGGGAAACTCTCTGTCTCTCGTTCGCCGTAGAAGCGGTTGGGCACGGAGGAGCGGGATTGGCTTTCACTCCACCACAATTGTCTATTAATAACATTTGCTCATATCGTTTTTAACACTTTTGCTATGAAGCCCAAATTTTAATAGCATTAGAATATTAAAACGCTGTGAAAGAGAAAGCGGGAAATTAAAAACATGAATCGCTCTATTCCGCTTCGAATTTTAGAAAATCGCTCCTCTAAATTTTAGAAAACCTCTTTCTATATCTCTCCCTCTTTGTTTCCCTCCTTGTCTCGCTCTCCTTCCCCCTCCTTCAGCAGATCGAAGCGTTCTTCTTCGCTGACCTTTCCTCCTCTTTGCCTTCCCCCCCGTTCGCCGCTCTACAGTGCCCATTTCCCCACTGCAGCTTCAAACCTAAGGCACACCGCTCTACAAGCGAGAGTGAGAGAGATCCATGGAGAGGGAGAGATTGAGGGATTATTTAGGGTTTTAGTCCAATAAATAAATAAAAGAGAGAGCTTTCATGGCGGTTAGAGCTGCGAGGGATTATCTTAGACAACTATTGTATCACAAAGCAAGATTCTCTTATCTTGAGGTGGTGGTTCTAGGCTTTCAAGTTCCTGGCGGGAACTGCTCCAAATATCCCTCAGTCTTCAAAGAAAGTAAAATTTCTGTCTATTTCACTTTCAACAATAGTTATTTGTTGATGTTAAGCTTATTAGGTTGAGATGAAAGTATTATTATTATTATTATTATTATTATTATTATTATTATTATTATTATTATTTTTATCATTTAGGAAAGTATTTTTCTTTAACATTTTATCTTCATTGTTAAGGTTATAGCTCTTTCTGATTTAATACTAGACATTGAGCACAAAATTTAATTTACATTCAGATTATTGTAGCTGAAATCAACAATAAAATACAGAAAACTGTCATACATGTATGTTATGTGACTATTCAATCTATCAAACAAGTGACCCAATAAGCTTCTCTTGTTTATGTCCTCTATGGTGTCATATTGACCTTATTCTACTTTAAGTATGCTAATATCAGTCATGTTTGGATTGAAGGGAAGATTACTGACAGGGGCTACCATAAGCCTACTTATAGCTGGAGGAGCTTATGTCAGTACTGCGGATGAGGCAACTTTCTGGTACAATTCTTTTTTATCTGTCAAGTAATATCATCTTTTCTTTCTTCTAGTATTTCCATTCAACAAGTCTAGATAGCCAGGCCTTGACGCCAGGATTGCGCCAGGCCTGTTGTCTAGCACGTGTTTCATAACGTTTTCAAGTAGTTTTGAATATTCTAATTAACATTTCTGCTAACATCAGTACCATCACACTTATTCAACTTGAGTGATCAGGAGTGCATTTACGGTAGAGTTTATGCTTTCATTCAGTTGAATACAATTCTTCATCTGCATTACCTCTTCCACCTTCCCTTCATTCATAAGATAGGTAACCAAATTACTAAAGGGCTCCAAGTCAGGCAGCCACCCTCTTCCTTTTTTTTCCCATCACTTCTATGGCGTTCCTAACGTCCCTAGAAGTACAATGTCCACGAAGCAGAAGATTCCACGTTTGTAGATCGATGTCCGACCCTTTGTGTTGAAGTTCATGTAACAGCTTCTCAGCCAAGTCCATTCTACCAGACAAGCACACCCTTTCTATCAAAGAACTATAGTTCTCAGCATCAGCGATAAAGCCCTTCTTTGCAACCAAATCCTTCAACTTGAATGCTTCACGTGTCTTACCACCCATACACAGACGCGCTCCAAGTTACTATATAGAGAAACACTAGGATGGTGTCCTCTTCGAACCATTTTAAACAATATTTTCAAGGCTTTCAACCACCACCCATAGTTACAGAGGGAGTCCACCAATTTAGTGTATACAAACTTGTTATCCATCCAACCTACTTTCATGTATATAAACAGATCATTCCCACGTTTGGGCAACCCTGCTTGCACAACTCTTTGATCAACAAGTTCATAGTATAACTATCAGGCTTCACATTTAGATCAAGCATTTGCTTGAAGTGCATGCAAAGTGTATCTGTCTCCCTTCTCGGAAAAACCTTGTATCAAGATGTTAAAGCTATCAAGATTGGGCCTACAATCTCTCTGCTTCATCAAATTGTATAGCTCCAAGCCTCCTCCATTTTCCCACCAACACAAAAATCTTTCATCGCAATGTTAAATGTTCCCATGTCCAATGAATCAGTCCGTTCATCTCTCATTTGGTAGAAAAGCTCCCACCCTGAATCCTTTTCGTTTGATTTCAACAACCTTTCAAGAGAAGATTACAAGATAAACACGAAGGCCCAAACTCACGTTTCTTCATCTCATCCAACACACCAACGCCTTCTCAAACTCTCTAACCTCAACCCATTACTGCAAAACAAACTTGTAGCCCTCCGGAGTCACCTCGAACCCCAATCAATCTTCTTATGAAGCAAACCATCAGCTATACTAGCATATGAGGGGCTAGAACCTTTAGTCAAGACCATAAGGATAGCAATGTAGCTTAAAGCGTCGTGAATGACCGTTGTGTTCCTCTAACCAATTGATAAACTTTAAGGCCAATTCGGGTTTCTTAATTCTCTTAAGAACTTGAACAGCAATTGGAGGGGTAATTTGTGACTTGGAAACCCTACAAAGTCTAGTAAGTAATGAATCCCAATTATCTTGTTTCTGAACAATCGAAACTATACTTCTTACAAATACATTAACAGACACTGTTCCACTGCTTCCTTTGTCATCTAATTCCCTAAAAGATGAGAAAAAACTAATCTTTTGCAGGTTTGGACCAAATGCAACAAATGGGTTTTTTTTTCTATCAAACAATTGAATCTCGAATCGGTTCCAAATTCGGAGAACTTCCTCAAGACATCAACTTTATGTTTTCTATGGTTCAGAAACCGTAGAGTTTGACATATAGGATGCATTCGATGAGTTTTCAGAGAAGAATCAATCAAATGAAGAAGATAATAAGTTTAGAACCATAAGAACAAAGTAAGGGAGAGAGAGAGTGATTAAAAAAAAGGCAAAACAAGAAAACCCAAACCCAAACCCTCTCCTAAACATGTGCTAGACAGCAGGCCCGGCGCACTCCTGGCGTCAAGGCCTGGCTGTCTAGACTTGTTGATTTCCATTAGCATGCTCCATTAGGTTTAACAAAATGTCATTATCAAGTTTTTTATGTGATGAAATGCCCATTCTGGCAGGAGCATGCTCAGGCTATATTTGTTGTATGGAATTCTGTTTATACTGCCAAATAAGGTTGTCAAACCATAACGTATATCGATATATTTCGTTTTATTTAAAGGTGTATTGACTTATGATGGTAAGTATAATTATATATCTAGAATCAGAATATACAACCCACTTTAGTAAATGTGATGCTTACAAGTCTTCTCCTCTAGGAATAAAAATTATCCATAGTGCCGCCTCCACAATATCATGTTTTTGTTGGTAATATTGTATTTCCACCTGTCAATGACATGTTGTAATTGTGCTTGTTCTAATTATGCTAACTGGAGCATGATGAAATGATTTTCCTACTCAAATTTTGGTTGAAGGGAGTTTTCCTATTTTCAAGTCTAAGGAGGGCTTCTAATTTATTTTTCTGTTACTAAACGTTTCTTACTAATTAATATTTTCATATGTTTATGGGATCCATAATTTTAGGCTGCTCTGACAAATTCAAAGTTAGCATGATATTCTTTAGTCATTTTTACGATATTCTTTTGCATATACTCTGTGCAGTGATGGCTATTTTCAGCAACAAAGCTTGTGAATCCTTTCTTTAGTTTTCTGGACCCAGAAGTTGCACATGGCCTGGCTATCTCAGCTGCAGCACGTGGGTGGGTTCCCAGGGAGAAGAGGCCAGATCCATCGACATTGGAGCTCGAAGTATGGGGACGAAAATTCTCAAACCCTATAGGTCTTGCTGCTGGTTTTGATAAAAATGCTGAGGCCGTTGAAGGTCTGCTGGGGATGGGTTTTGGTTTCGTAGAGGTTGGTTCGGTAACCCCTCTTCCACAAGAGGGTAATCCAAAGCCTCGTATCTTTAGATTGGCGCAAGAGGGGTAAGCATGCACATTGCATCTTAGTTATATAGTTTGAGTCACAGCTCAAGTTCTTTTACTTTAAGTTGGAATTTAAATGTTTAAGAAGTAACTGACATTTTTGCCTCGAAGAAGTGACATGCAAACTTTGAAGCCTTATGAGCTGTCAGCCTGCGACCGCCACTATGTTATGGAATTTCCTAAGGGTAAATTCATGAATTAAAAAGGAAAAAAATCCCGACAGATGGTGTTTACAAAATATCACAAAGTCTGCGTTATAAGTCACATATTTTCATGATATTCCTGGCTTTGTTAATTACTTAACTTCCAATAGGAATAGTTGGTATCAATACACCATCAACGTGATGCCTCAATCAATTTATAGTATAAACCACAGTAGAAACCTACTATTTCAAATTATATATTACTATTCAACTGGCAACAAAGTCTATTTTTAATCCAGGTGCTTTTCTAGGTCTTCCCTTTCTTTTCTTCGTTTTGTTACCATTTTTAACCTAAAAAGAGAATGTAGGAGTTGAAAATAGACCATTTGATTGACTTTTACCTAATGTTTTTGTGACCAACAAGGAAAAGAGGAAAGCTTTGCGTTTTAATCAAGTCTGGTGAAACTATAGCAATGTATCCTTATGAATACTCTAGTGATGAATGAAAATTGTTTGAGGTAGCTCAAACATCGATGCTTGCTAATTTGCTTTATATAGTCTGAATTTACCCCTCAAGAGCACAAATATTTGTGGTTGCTATATGTTTTGAGTTTACCTAAGGTCATTCTGTCAATAGAAATGTAAGCAGTGACAAATGAAAAAGAATATACATCTTAATGAGGTTTGAAATTGCAAACCAAGGGTTAAGCTTCAGCATCTCAAGCTTCATATAGATTTCTCTGTGATTTAAGCTTCTCCGCTTTTCACCTTAAGTCAGCATTGAACTCCATTTAAACTATTCTTTTGCTTTTAATGTATTATTAATTGATAAAGTCTGGCAGATACGAGGTCCCAAAACTTTGGGAGTTTCTACAGATGTTTCTTCTTATTAAGTTGTCAATTTTGTTTCTGCAGGGTTATTATCAACCGCTGTGGCTTTAATAGTGAAGGTATCATGGCTGTTGCAAAACGGTTAGGTGCTCAGCATGGGAAGAGGAAGCTGGCTGAGACTACCAGCACTTCATCTTCTTCTGATGAAGTCAAACACGGAGGGAAAGCAGGACCAGGTATTCTTGGGGTCAATCTAGGAAAGAATAAGACAAGTGAAGATGCAGCTGCTGACTACGTCCAAGGGGTTCATACATTATCCCAATATGCAGACTATTTGGTATTGTTTTTGACGTCTCGTTCTTCTTTCTACCTTCTAGTCTTACATACAAAAGTAGTTACTATTCTCAGTTTCTCATCTATCTGAAGCGTCCCTGTCAGTTTTGAAATGAACCACTGGTGGGGTAGACACTGTATGGATAACTCACTATACCAACACATGACTACAGGGTGAATCCAAACATGTGACTATACCCCAAAAAAGCGCTTTATCCATTGACATTGTTCTATTCTGGGTATTGCCATGGTGCTAAAGACGCCATATGTTGGTACAGGGGCTTCGTCCTTTCAAAACTTCACTTATTCTTCCTTAGACCATGGCACCCTGATACACTAATTGAGGCTAATCATGAAAAAAATGGTTAATTAGCAAAAAGGTCCCAAATTTATACCAACTTAGACTTAGGCAGACTTGTCCAGCTTAGAGTTTAGAGTCTAGGTCGCATTGACCACATTGACCCATTGACTGTGCTAATGCCGTGTAACAAAGGATGTCAACAATGGTCAAGTACAGCTAATAACGACTAACCGAGTCAAGGGACATGTGTGTTCATTTGTTAGGAGTTAGCACAATCAACAGGTCTACATGGTCAATGGGACCAGACTATTAGTGGACCAGTTCTTCAGAACCAAAGTTCTGACCAGAAGTAAAAACAAACGCCACCTAAGCCGATTTTTGTGTTTACAGTGATGAAACTATGGATCAGCTTATTTATCTCATGTTACCTTGTAATGGATTTTTTTTGTTAAAAATCTTGTGTTTGTTCTTCTTTTATCTCATGTCCTATTCTCATGACCATTGTTTGGATGGGAAGAACTAAGTTGTATGTCCGTTATACCTCATAGGCAAGGATTGTGATTTTGTTTTTCGAGTTGATTTTGGTTTACCGATTAAGAAATATTTCGTTGTGTAGAAAAAACGTAAAAATTTATGTTGTGATTTTGAAATTGACAATATAAGTTATGCATTTTAAACTCTTAAATACTACATAAAAAGTCTCACACGACTCCTATTATGATACAAACCATATATTACATAAGAATCACTCACGTGACAAACTATTGATACTAAAATAACATTATAGCATGTTAAAATATACGGAGATTAAAATATTATTTATTTTCTTAGTAAAATTTTCACATTTTGAATTTCGAAAGAGTTTCAGTAACTTCAAAATAAGAAATATTTCGTGAAATTTTGACATATTTCGAGAAATCACATTCCTTGCTCATAGGGATTCTGTATTCCATTGGGATTTATCTCTTCCCATGTGATTTCATTATATATTTTAGTACGTTACAGAATTATGTGCAAACCAACTATTCCTGGATGAATTGCAAATTAAATACCCTCTTTTTGTTCTCTCCATCTTTCAAGATGCTATGAAAGCTATAGTTTTATGTGTGAAAGTTCATTTTGTTTGTCAAAATAGTACATAACCAAAGAATCCTTTCCGCCTCAAGTATCATGATATTTGAAAGGCGGCAACTACACCACACTCCACCATTTCTTCTCTCTCACACCACCTACTTTTTTCTCACACAATCATATTTTCTCACACCACCTTATAAACAAAACCCATCCATTTTTTCTCCCTCCATTCAAATCGACAATGGTTCCTCCTCCCCCATTCAAAATTTTTGCAAATCTCTTCCACACTCAAATCTCTTGCAAATCTCTTCCATCTCCCTTGAAAGCTCTAAAAGTCAAAATCCTTAAACCCAAACTCAATTAATATGCATAACTTAACATAACAGCGAAACTCAAAACGAAAAAATGCAAAACAGGGCAATTTTTGACTAATTTAAACCTCAATTGAGATCGATTCTCAACCTCATCAAACACAAATATTGTAGTACTCTTAGTTATCTAAAAACACAACTTGAATCACTTGAAAATGTTTTGAAATAGCAAGTTATGGTCATTTTACTAAAGTCGCGCAAATCTGTATCGTAATAAAAACGGGATAGTGTTCCTGACTTTTGGCCAACTTATGTGCTTGATCGAGACCAATTCTCAAGTTGATCAAAACACAAAATTGTAGTATTTTTAGTTTATAATAAACACAATTTGAATCACTTGAAAATGTTTTGAAATGAGCAAGTTATGGTCATTTTATTAAAGTCGCGCAAATTTTCTCGCAATAAAAACGAGATAGTGTTTTTACTGTGATAATTTTTTTTTATAA